>JAVTVY010030860.1:0-13372 GCA_036873755.1 Hanleya hanleyi | reverse complement strand
TCGCTGGATGTGTTTCCTGACAACACCTTGGCCAAGTACGTGACCCAGTTACCGCAACCGTTGCATTTACCTGGGCGCTGGGAATGTGGCCTCGTGGATATCCAATATCCTTACTCGTGGCACAACGTGCGAGCCAATGAAGTGTGGTACGAGGTGACCTACGAAGGAAAAGACACCCGACTCACCCTCCCCGAAGGCCAATACGATACTCCTAAGGAGTTCATGGGTGGGCTGTCAAGACTGTTGCATTATAAGGCTCTACGGGAGGTCACGAATACTTCAAAACCCATCAAAGCCTATCCCTTGAAGAATCACGTGAACTTCGATTACAACGCACACAACGACAAGGCAGAGCTTATCGTCAACGCCAACGCGAGTGTCGTACTGAGTCCTATCCTACAGCAAATGCTGGGTTTCGATCTACGGACGTTCGCTGGTCCCACCGCCCACCAAGGCGAGATCCCGATGGATATGAAGTCGGGTATGTACGGACTCTACGTCTACTCGGACGTGGTGGACAACCACATCGTGGGCGATATCAACACACCTCTGTTACGGGTGGTCCCCATTAAAAGACGTATGGAGATCAAGTCACCCACAGTTTCACCCACATGCTCTACCTGCCCGTACGACAAACCGACATCAACACTATCACGGTGGATATAAGAGATGACACGGGACGACCGGTGGCATTCGAACGCGGGAAAGTGGTGCTGACATTTCATTTTCGACAAGCACGTGCTCCCCACTTTGTAGAATGAAGGTGCCTTACGAGTGCGAGGCACGCAGCTATATGGACTATTATGCCCAACAGGCCGGCGGTGGCCTTCCGGTCTTTAGTGGTGCACGCATGCAACGAGGACATGGACTGGGGAACATACTCGGGAGCATCGTCAAAACGTTCTTGCCCTTGGTGACGCGTGGGGTGAAAGCAATCGGCAAACAAGCGGTACGCAGTGGACTGCAAGTCGCCGGTGATGTCTTGGGGGGTACGGCACCCAAAGAAGCCTTGAAATGGCGGGCCAAAGAAGCAGGAGGCGTCTTAGTGGCCAAAGCACAACGCACCGTAGGGAATAAAAGACCTGCACCACCGAGACCACGCACCAGTCGACGACCGACCCAGCGATGACGCACATCGAAGACCCAGGATATCTTTTCTTAAAACATGTCCTTGATCCACGCAGAGTCCTGCCCCTCCACCAACAGTGAATTTGATTTGTGGATTGTCCCGCCCACACAGACCAGTGCCGAACAAGGATTATGGGTGGAGCATCTCCCGCTCTCCAGCATCAACGAAACAGGGCCCATCGAGTTCACCATCAGTAATGCGGATACGGCCTATGTGGATTTAGCCATACATACTTGTATGTGAAAGCCAAGGTGGTCAATGGGGATGGCTCCAGAATCATCCAAGCTGCAACGGTGGGCCCGACGAATCTCTGGCTGCACTCGATGTTCCAACAGGTGGATATTTTTCTCAGCGACAAACTCATCAGTGACTCGACCAACACGTACCCCTATCGAGCCTACATCGAGACACTGTTGTCGTATGGGCGAGAGGCTAAAAAATCTCAACTGACAGCCGCTTTATTCTACCAGGACACAGCCCAGCACATGGACACGGTGGACAATGTGGGATATAACAAACGGAAGGCTTTGACCGCGAACGGCGTCTCGGTGGAACGCATGGGTCGACTACACGCAGACATGTTCATGCAAGACCGGTACCTCTTGAACAAGATCCCCATCAAAATCCGACTGATACGGGCGCCTCCGACCTTCGCCTTGATGGCCACCAACGTAGATGGGCATGCAGCTGACTATAAGATTGTTATCCAAGACGCAGTCCTGTATGTCCGAAAAGTGAAACCGAATCCAGCCGTTCAATTGGGACACATGAAAGCCTTGGAAACAAAACCAGCCCAGTACCCTATCCGACGTGTACAAACCAAAGCGTTCTCTGTGCCTGCTGGAAATATGGGCGCCAACAAAGAAAACCTGTTCCTGGGGGAACTACCCAAGCGATTGATCCTGGCCTGTGTGGAAAATACCAGTTTCAGCGGAGCCTACCCAGAGAATCCGTTTGACTTTAAACATTTCGGCATCAATTTTGTGGCCCTGCATGTGGATGGACAACAGGTCCCAGCCACGGCCTTAACACCGAACTTTGGACGCGCGAATTTCGTTCGAGCCTATCAGAGCCTGTATACAGCCACCGGTCAAATCAACCAGGACGAAGGAAATTTGATCAGTCGGGAGGACTACGCGAACGGATACACGTTGTTCTGTTTCGATCTGACCCCACCTTAGAGAACGACCATCAGCTGGCCCTGGCCAAGCAAGGCAATTTACGGTTGGAAATCCACTTTGCACGAGCCCTCGGGACCACCGTCAATGTGATCTGCTACGCCGAGTTTGACAACATCATTCAAGTGGACAAGGCGCGCAACGTGCTGTGTGACTTCACCTAACATGGATACAGACCAGATAACCACCGTGCTGGAGAATGACCCAGGGACACGTATGATGTTTCAAGGGGTGTTCGCCCGAGATGTGTTCCCATTAGACCGTATGTATCCTGCTGCATACGTTCTCAACACGGACCCGATGGATCAGCCCGGTGAACATTGGGTGGCCGTGTACTTGGCAGAACAGCAGGGCGAATACTTTGACCCGTACGGCCTGCCACCCCTCCATCCCGATTTAACAGACTTCATGGATCAAGGCACAGAGACGTGGTGTTGGAACAGTCAAACGTTGCAAAGCCTGACCAGTAGCGCGTGCGGACAATATTGCTTGTTTTACCTGTACCATCAATGCCGGGGAAGACCCTTATCTACCATCGTACAGATGTTTGACGAGTACCCCAAGGCCGAGGACCGCGATGTACTCGTATATGACTGAGCCGCCCATCATTTCAATGTACAAGCCCCGTTCTGGGCTTGAATTCTTTCAATGTACACACGCCCGCTGTTCTGGGCTTAAGTTTACAAGCCCCCTGTTCTGGGCTTAAGTTCTTTCAATGTACAAGCCCCCTGTTCTGGGCTTCAGTTCTTTCAATGTACAAGCCCCCTGTTCTGGGCTTCAGTTTTCACGTGGTTGTTCTCACGTTGTTGTTGTTCACTGAATAAAAAAATGAGATCTCACCAAAAAACCCTGTCCTGTGTGTTTTCTATATGAGCATAATGCATGAAACTGGCTTTGAGCACCGTATTAGCCAATCAGTGGCCTAGAATGGAGCCAAAGGTAACCCATCCATGTCCAGGAAACATTACCCCGGTGTACAAGAATCCGGATGTAGGCGCGGACGTAGGCGAAAGCATCCCAGTACCCGGATGTAGGCGCAGACGTGAGCGAAATTCTAGTACCCGTACATTGGTTCTTTTATCGATCGCTCATTGGCTCTTTTTCTCGACCGCTGATTGGTCCAAATGGAACTGCCCATCCTTCCCAGGTTAATTTACAATCCCCTTTTTGGGTTCAAGCTCTGTATATCGATGCCGCAACATTGTCTCCGAACCTTGCCGAAAGGGAGACCTTGGACCTTTTGACCTGGATTTGACCTTTGACCTTTTGACCCGACATTCATCCGCGCACTGCCGGTGATGATGCGCGCGCGCGCGTGCGGCCGGAGAACCCGCGCGCGCGCGCTGCGGCCGGGGCGGGCCGGGCCGGGCCGGGAAAAACCCCGGAGGTTGAACATCCGGACATCTAAGAGAACATTGGAACTCTTCTGGGTTTGGAGGTGAAACCCGGAAGTGACGTCACAACCCACGTGACCTGCGCAGCAGAATGGAAACGACACCCTAGTCTAGCCCCCTCACATAGGCTTCACATGGATACCTCACTCGATCCCATCGGCCCACTAGTGGCCCACCTAGACCCCAAAACGTCTATTTTCATACCCTTTGTCCACTGCGCATGCGCAGAGTTACGATATTTAAACCCCGCACTCACCCCATCAGATGCTCCCTCACATAGGCTTCACATTGATACCTCACTCGATCCAATCGGCCCACTAGTGGCTCCCCTAGATCCCAAAACGTCTATTTCCATACACTTTGTCTATTGCGCATGCGCAGAATGACGATATTCCTACCCCATATCCATCCCATCGGTTGCCCCCTCACATAGGCTTCACATTGATACCTCACTCGACCCCATCGGACCATTAGTGGCCCACCTAGATCCCAAAACGTCCACCCCGTATGGACCTATACACCCATAGCCATGCAGTATAGGCCTATGGGCCTACCCAGGCCTCGGTGACTTTTTCCAAAAATTTCACCGTTTCTCTCCGGAACCCTTCCCATCGTGTTCTAAATGACGAGACGTGAAAAACAAATCCAAGCAACCCATATCACAATGAACGTGTGTGAATTTCCCAGGTTGAACCTATACCCCCCATGGCCAGCCTATGGGCCTATATACAGACCTCGGTGACTTTTCCCAAAAATTTCACCGCTTCGCTCCGGGACCCTTCCCATTGTCATTTTCTCGGCGAGACGAGAAAAATGAGACCCCACATAGTAAAGCCCACGAAAAAAATTGACCATCCCCATACCCCATACAGGCATTTTCCCTTATATTGTATAATACAGACCCCTATTGTAGGGGTGAAGTCCGTGTTCCGCTTTTTATAGTTTCGGGGGAAAATCCTAATTTTACATGCACCCACCCCATTGACTTGATAGGCAGGTCCCAGTAAGCCCGGGGACCGATATTAGCCCTTTGGGCTAGAGTTGATAGGTGTTTTCCCCTATTTTAGGGGTAAAGTCCGTATTCCGCTTTTTATAGTTTCGGGAAAAAATCCTAATTTTACATGCACCCACCCCATTGACTTGATAGGCAGGTCCCAATAAGCCCGGGGACCGATATTAGCCCTTTTGACTAGGGTTGATAGGGATTTTCCCCTATTTTATGGGTAAAGTCCGTGTTCCGCTTTTTTTTTCGGAGAAATTTTACATGCACCCACCCATGACTGGATGCCCCTTCACGAATGCTTCACTTTGATACCTCACTCGACCCAATCGGACCATGCAGCGTATTTCAAGTCTGGGGACTACTATTTCTCCGCGGAAGCTTTTTCCCGCGACCGCATCACCGCCAGACCGCATCACCACGAAGGAATACACACGCAGCTGGTGGCGCCCCCTGGCGCCACAGGCGCCACAGAGGTAAAAGGCGATGTGGCGTCCCCTATACCTTTAACCTGGAAACAGCGCCCCCTGGTGGATGCAAGAGTTACCTCCCCCGGCAAAATAGGACCGAATATGCCGCCTACCTACTACGTCGGAAGTGACGTCATACGGGACAGCGCCCCCTGGTGGAAAAAAGGGGATGCAAGAGTTACCTCCCTGGAAAACTATACCCTTCGTGCTGTCTCCCTACTACTTACGTTTTTATTTCAAGTGCGGTTTTCAAGGGAGGTCCGACCACACTTGAACTCAAGTGCGATTTCGGGTTCAAGTGAACTTTCATGAAAAGCAAAAACTCAAGTCAAGGGAGGTTTTCAAGTGCACTTCAACTTTCAAGTGCGAAAATTGCCTCAAGTGAGGTTTCATGAAATCGGCCCCTGGTATCAAGAAAGACAAAATGTTGTCCGACTCAAAACAATGCAGCTTTTTCCTTGGATAGACTGCATTTCTTCACAGCACTTTTGGCCAACTTAAATCACATATATCGAAGAACGAAGAAAGACCATGTCTGATTGAAGAAAGACCATGTCTGATTGAAGAAAGACCATGTCTGATTGAAGAAAGACCATGTCTGATTGAAGAAAGACCATGTCTTTTCAGGACAGGACATTTATTTGATCACTGTTCACCGTTAAAACATCATGGCTCATAAGAATAAATTAAATCTTGTTTCACTAAAAGTAAGAACTCATTTCTCATTTCACGTACAAATATTAAAGCAAACCATGTCTCCCAGAATTAGCCTATACCATGCTCATTATTGAGGACATTGCTTCTGCTTCATACTGTAATCCTAACATCTGCTTATTGATACTGAACAATCTCCTCCATTATACTAATACTTAATCTCCCATATGAAGACCTATGGACTAAATTGACCCTGATCTGCTGATATAAGACCCACATTCTGTTGTGGCATGAGTAGTATAGTAAGAGTAAATCCATTCTTATTTAAGGGCAGATAACTCTGTTTGAACAATTTTTCCGAAGATAGCCGCCAGAGGGCGCCACCAGTATTGTGACCAAAAAATACCCCCGAATACAGGAGAGTTCCAATTTTTGCAGGTCAAAAATAGTTCTTTGACCTTTGTATTCATCCGCGGTGATGCGGTCGCGGAAGAAAGCTTCCGCGGAGAAAAAGTAGTCCCTTGACGGACGTTACCGAAAAGACACGGACTTTACCGAAAATGGCCGCCATCTTGAATTTTGTGGAAAAGGGGATGTATTCCTCCGCGGTGATGCGGTCTGGCGGTGATGCGGTCGCGGAAGAAAGCTTCCGCGGAGAAAAAGTAGTCCCAAGACTTGAAATACGGGGAGAAAGCTTCCGCGGACAGAAAGTAGTCCCATGGCTTGACTTCCAATGTTAATGTATACGGAGAATACCTAAATAGACGTTTTGTGACCTAGGTGGGTCCCTAGTGGACCGATTGGGTCGAGTGAGGTATCAAAGTGAAGCATTCGTCAAGGGGCTGGGTGTGGGGTTGAAATATCGGCATTCTACGCATGCGCGGTGGCCAAAGGGTAAGAAAATAGACGGTTTGGAGCTAGGGGAGCCACTAATGGTCCAATGGGGTCATATGAGGTATCAATGTGAAGCATTCGTGAAGGGGCATCTGACCGGACTAGCGGCTCGGGCGTTGTCACCATTCTGCGCATGCGCAGACAGGGAATTGTGGGAAAAGGGTATGGAAATAGACGTTTTGGGATCTAGGGGAGCCCCTAATGGGCCGATGGAGTCGTATGAGGTATCAATGTGAAGCCTATGTGAGGGGGCATCTGACTGGACTAGTGGCTCGAGCGTTGTCACCATTCTACGCATGCGCAGACAGGGATTTGTGGGAAAAGGGTATGGAAATAGACGTTTGGGGATCTAGGGGAGCCCCTAATGGGCCGATGGAGTTGTATGAGGTATCAATGTGAAGCCTATGTGAAGGGGCATCCAGTCATGAGTGGGTGCATGTAAAACTTTCTCCAGAAAAAAAAGCGGAACACGGACTTTACTACTAAAATAGGGAAAAACACCTATCAACCCTAGCCAAAAGGGCTAATATTGGTCCCCGGGCTTAACGGGGCTTGCCTATCAATAGAGTTATCTCCCCCTAGTTCCAGGGTGGGTGTATGTAAAAAAAATTCTGAAAAAATACGGAACACGGACTTTATCCTAAATTACGGCAAAATGCCTATATGGGGTATGGGGGGGCATAGAACCATCCTGGGAAACCTACTTCTCGACATTTGCGGTATAGGTTGCGGGGTCTCGTTTTCTTAGTCTCGTCAAGACAAACATGATAGGAAGTGTCGCGGAGCGAATCGTTGAAATTTTTGGAAAAAGTTCAGGGAGACCCATATAGTCCCATACTAGCGGTATAGGACCAATGTTTGTCCCACTGGGAAACCTACTTCTAGACATTTGCGGTATGGTTGTTTGGACTTGTTTTCTTAGTCTCGTCAAGACAAACATGTTAGGAAGTGTCCCGGCACGAAACGGTGAATTTTTTGGAAAAAGTCACCGAGGTCTGTATATAGGCCTATAGGTCCAACCTGGGAAATTCACACACGTTCATTGTGATATGGGTTGTTTGGTCTTGTTTTTCACGTCTCGTCATTTAGAACACGATGGGAAGGGTCGCGGAGGTAAGCGGTGAAATTTTTGGAAAAGTACCGGGTAGGGCTGCATATAGGCCCATAGGCTGGCTATGGGGGTATAGGTTCAACCTGGGAAATTCACACACGTTCATTGTGATATGGGTTGTTTGGTCTTGTTTTTCTCGTCTCGTCATTTAGAACACGATGGGAGGGGTCGCGGAGGTAAGCGGTGAAATTTTTGGAAAAAGTCACGGAGGTCTGGGTAGGCCCATAGGCCTATACTGCATGGCTATGGGGTATAGGTCCATACGGGGTGGACGTTTTGGGGTCTAGGTGAGCCCCTAATGATCCTATGATGTCGTATGAGGTCTTATTTTGAAGCTCTCATGGAGGAGCATCCGACTGGACTAATGGTTCGTCCGTTTTCAATAGTCTGCGCATGCGCAGTCTGGCCGTAGTATAGAAAGCGGGCATTTTGGGTGGTATGTGGGTGTGTGTTTGGGGTAGAGATGGACCGCTATGGGTCCGAATGGGTCGTGGAAGGTGTCAAAGTGAAGCTTGTGTGGGTTAGAGTCAGAATGGTGTGTTTTTAAGTGCAAGTCGCGTCAATCTGCGCATGCGCAGTTGGTTGTAGTAAGTAAAGTGGCCATTTTGAGGCAGTACAGGAAGGTATTTGGGGTCGAGATGGACCATCCTTGGTCCGAATGCGTCCTGGAAGGTGTCATCTTGTAGCTCTCGGGGTGTAGACCCCGATTTGAGGGCTACCCACGTCACCTGTGACGTCATCGGTGACTGTAGCTCTCGGGGTGTAGACCCCGATTTGAGGGATGTTCGCGTCATCTGTGACGTCATCGGTGACGTCATCAGTACGAGTAGTAGCGAAAGTGGAAATTTTTGGGAAGTGAAGGAAGGTATTTGGCGTAGAGATGGACCACTATTGGTCCGATTGTGTCGTGGGAGGTGTCATTTTGTAGCTCTCGGGGTGTACATCCCCATTTGAGGGATGTTTGAGTCATCGGTGACGTCATCAGTGCGAGTAGTAGCGAAAGTGGACAATTTGGGGCAGAGAGGGACCATCCTTGGTCCGAATGCGTCCTGGGAGGTGTCATGTTGTAGCTCTCGGGGTATAGACCCCGATTTGAAGGATGTTCGCGTCAACTGTGACGTCATCGGTGACGTCATCAGTACGAGTAGTAGCGAAAGCGGGCCTTTTGGGGCAGTGAAGGATGGATTAGTAGACTAAAAGCGCATTTCGAGCCCTTTTGACCTAGTGGCGCAAGGCGCAATGAGAGTATACGCGCGTGTGTGCGTGTGTGTGTATGTATGCTTGCGTGTACGCGTGTGAGTGTGCTTTCGTGTGTGTGTAGGTGTGTGAACGCGTGTTGGTGTGTGTGTGTGCGTGCATGTGCGTGTGTGTATTCGTGTCCGTCTGTATGTGTGCGTGTGTGTATGCGTGCGTGTGTGTGAACGCGTGTGTGTATGCTTTCGTGTGTGTGTGTGTGTACGCGTGTGGGTGTGTGTGTGCGTGCATGTGCGTGTGTGTATTCGTGTGCGTCTGTATGTGTGCGCGTGTGTATGCGTGTGTGTGTGTGTATGCATGTGTGTGTGTGTGCGTCTGCGTGTGCGTGTGTGTGTGTCGCCGTATGCAGGCGCACGCTCCTGTGGTGCACCCTGTACCCTATAACCCGTAGGGCATAGGGTACGCCACCAAGCACAGATTACATGTACTCTGCGCATGTCCATGTATTCTGAGCACATCCATGCACATGTAGACCGGTGAGAGAACAACAGCAACAAGGATGACAGGTCAATCATTTTATTTTCCCCTCCAGTACATCATACCCAAGCTGGGGGAGCCGCGTGGGTATGTTTACAATATAAGTAGCCTTTTGTCCAATCAGAGGGCGCCATTTGCATTTGTCATATTCGTTCCTGTCCGTTAGATGTATTCTTGTCCAATCAGAAGTCGCTATTTCAGAAAGTTCCATCTTCGGCCATGTTCGCTCTGAACCGTTTTGTTCTAATCATCGTCAGGCAGGCCAGGATACCGTTGAGGCAACATATCCTCAAATAGTTGTTTGCGTATTCTGAGTATTTATCAGTGCATGGGTGAATACATTCACCCGATGGGAAGATTCCGTAATTTGGTCACGAAGAACGTGACATTGGTCACCCTCTCTACCACCCATTGCAAGTTGGGGCGCTGTTCATAGGCCCATCCCAAGACATCCAATTGTTCCACTTGGTCCAGCATCATCTCTAGCGACGCACGGTTAATGATGGTAAACGGTTGGTCAAAGACCCGGATGTTACTGCTCGGGTAAAAGTATCGGATTTGGCCTGTCTCCTTATGCTGCAGTACATAACCAAACGCCAGATTTAATTTGAAGGACGTAGCTTGGTCATTGAAGATGGCTTCCACGTAGCTGCGTAGACGGGCGAGGGTGGTCAGTCGGAAATTGTAGATATCTTGAATAGGGCGATGACGGTGGAAACAGTGCCGTATCATGGGCCAATGGCGCTGATAGATGTCACTCACTGGATGGGCGTCCTGTAAGAGATCGCTGGGAACATTTATGGGCTCGTCTAGAAAATGTTCGATGTTGTCAGGCGTCTGACTGGGAACAGTAATGCTAGGGACCGGCTGGATATCTAGGCTCTTCTGAACTGTGGGTATAGGCGGGCTCTCCGTGTTCGAATCACCAGTGGCATTCGTCTCCCCGGGTTCATCTTCAGTGAGTCTGTCCCTCCTGGGTGCCTCTTTAGTGGAAAGTTGTCCCTCATGCCGTGGTGACGGACCATGAATCAAACGCTCATGCCGTCTTAACTGACTGGGTCGTTTGAAGAGTTGACCACATTCTTCGCATGGACGCTTGGGTGGCCCATGAATTGAACGTTCATGGCGCTGTAAATGATCCGGGCGCTGAAACGACAGTGTACATATCGTACAGCTATACCGGGCGGTTCCGTCGTGCTTGGTAGCCTCATGGCGGCGCAAGTCGTGCAGACGAGTGAATGATTTCGAGCACGTAGTACAAGTGAACATCTTGGTGGTTGACAGAGTGTCTGATGAAACGGCCAGGCCGCTTCCCTTTTATAGCAAGCTAGCTGGTGATCTATTTTTAGCACAATCAGTTCAACTTGGACGTCAGCGACAAGAACCCGGATGTAGGCGCGGACGTCAGCGACAAGAACCCGGATGTAGGCGCGGACGTCAAGAACCCGGAAGTTAGAGGGGAGGTGACCGGCCTATCGACCAATCAGAAGCCATCATTTCAGAAAGTTCAATCTTTGTTCAGTGTAACCTAAATGCCTTCAGGCAATCCATGATACTGAAGCTTGAAGCTCTTACTTCTCTCATTCAACACTGAGATCAATCTCCATCGGCTCTTCAATCCGCGGCGAATCAACCTCCATGGGTTCTTCTGTTCTCAGATGCATTCCGATAGAAACTGAAATATCCGGCCTCGAGAGTGGCGAGCGTGATCCGTGTATGACATTTCGGTGACGACTCAATTGACTGGGATGCTTAAAGGCTATATCACAATCCGCACATGTATGCATGGGTACTTCGTGGCGTGCACGTGTGTGACAACGCAAACTGTCCAGGCGATGAAAGCGCTTCGAGCAAGCTGTGCAAGAGAACATATCGACTGTGGATCTGGAAATGATGAATGCCGTAAAACTTTGGGCTCTTATAGGCCAACATAGGAGTACCCGGATGTTCTACAGTCAGGGATGTACAAGAACCCGGATGTACCTGGATGTAAAAGTCCCGGATGTAAAAGTGCCCGGATGTTCACGAATGTACTACCATCCCGGACTTCTATCAGGCCCAGGTCCAGAAGCTCTCATGTCCTGCATGTGAATAGTCAGTCATATTGTGTGTGCGTGTGCGTACATGTGCGTGTATGCGTGTGTGTGTCTGTGTGTCTGCGTCTGTATGTATGTGTCTGTGTGTGTGTGCATGCGTGTGTTTGTGTAGGTGTAGAGTTTTTTGGTGAGATCTCATTTTGTTTTTTATTCGCGAGTGATTGAGTGAGTGAGTGAGTGATTGATTGAGTGAGTGAGTGAGTGAGTGAGTGATTGAGTGAGTGAGTGAGTTAGTGAGGCGTGCAAAACGCCCGTGAGGCGTCCCCAACGCCCGTCTTAACGCATGGACGCACTAACGATGGTGGTGAGTGAGTGAGTGGTCATATAAGGTCGTTTGTACACCATTAGCCTCAGTCTGTATCCATCCCTTGCATATGACCTCTGTGAGGTCACTTCCGCTTCCGTTCACGTGACCGGAACTGACCTTTGACCCCTGCGCGCGCTAACAATACCGGAAAAAAATTGTCAGTTCCGGTCACGTGAACGGAAGCGGAAGTGATATGCATGGGATGGATACAGACTGAGGGTAATGGTGTACAAACAACCTTATATGACCACTCACTCATTCACTCACTCACCGTCGTTAGTGCGTCCATGCGTTAAGACGGGCGTTGGGGACGCCTCACAGGCGTTTTGCACGCCTCACTCACTCACTCACTCACTCACTCACACACGCAATCGCTCACTCACTCACTCACTCACTCACTCACTCACTCACTCACTCACACGCGAATAAAAATCAAAATGAGATCTCACCAAAAAACTCTACACAAACACACGCATGCACACACACACAGACACATACATACAGACGCAGACACACAGACACACACACACGCATACACGGACATGTACGCACACGCACACATAATATGACTGACTATTCACATGCAGGACATGAGAGCTTCTGGACCTGGGCCTCATAGAAGTCCGGGATGGTAGTACATTCGTGAACATCCGGGCACTTTTACATCCGGGACTTTTACATCCAGGTACATCCGGGTTCTTGTACATCCCTGACTGTAGAACATCCGGGTACTCCTATGTTGGCCTATAAGAGCCCAAAGTTTTACGGCATTCATCATTTCCAGATCCACAGTCGATATGTTCTCTTGCACAGCTTGCTCGAAGCGCTTTCATCGCCTGGACAGTTTGCGTTGTCACACACGTGCACGCCACGAAGTACCCATGCATACATGTGCGGATTGTGATATAGCCTTTAAGCATCCCAGTCAATTGAGTCGTCACCGAAATGTCATACACGGATCACGCTCGCCACTCTCGAGGCCGGATATTTCAGTTTCTATCGGAATGCATCTGAGAACAGAAGAACCCATGGAGGTTGATTCGCCGCGGATTGAAGAGCCGATGGAGATTGATCTCAGTGTTGAATGAGAGAAGTAAGAGCTTCAAGCTTCAGTATCATGGATTGCCTGAAGGCATTTAGGTTACACTGAACAAAGATTGAACTTTCTGAAATGATGGCTTCTGATTGGTCGATAGGCCGGTCACCTCCCCTCTAACTTCCGGGTTCTTGACGTCCGCGCCTACATCCGGGTTCTTGTCGCTGACGTCCGCGCCTACATCCGGGTTCTTGTCGCTGACGTCCAAGTTGAACTGATTGTGCTAAAAATAGATCACCAGCTAGCTTGCTATAAAAGGGAAGCGGCCTGGCCGTTTCATCAGACACTCTGTCAACCACCAAGATGTTCACT
>JAVTVY010030859.1:0-122823 GCA_036873755.1 Hanleya hanleyi | reverse complement strand
CGATTCTGGTGCCAGCTCCATTGACCACCTTGGCTTTCACATACAAGTAGGTATGGGCTAAATCCACATAGGCCGTATCCGCATTACTGATGATGAACTCGATGGGCCCGGTTTCGTTGATGCTGGAGAGCGGGAGATGCTCCACCCATAATCCTTGTTCGACACTGGTTTGTGTGGGCGGCGCGGTCCACAAATCAAATTCACTGTTGGTGGAGGGGCAGGACTCGGCGTGGATTAAGGCCATGTTTTAAGAAAAGATATCCCGGGTCTTCTTGGATGTGCGTCATCGCTGGGTCGGTCGTCGACTGGTGCGTGATCTCGGTGGGGCAGCTCTTTTATTCCCTACGGTGCGTTGTGCTTTGGCCACCAAGACGCCTCCCGCTTCTTTGGCCCGTCGTTTCAAGGCTTGTCGGGGTGCCGTACCCCCAAGACATCACCGGCCACTTGCAGTCCACTGCGTACCGCTTGTTTGCCGATTGCTTTCACCCCACGCGTCACCAGGGGCAGGAACGTTTTCACAATGCTGCCGAGTATGTTCCCCAGTCCATGTCCTCGTTGCATGCGTGCACCGCTAAAGACCGGAAAGCCACCCCCGGCCTGTTGGGCATAATGGTCGGCATAGCTGCGTGCATCGCACTCGTAAGGTACTTTCATTATGCAAAGTGGGGAGCACGTGCTTGTCGAAAATGAAGTGTCAGCACCACTTTTCCTCGTTCGAATGCCACCGTTCGTCCCGTGTCATCTCTTATATCCACCGTGATCGTGTTGATATCGGTATGTCGTACGGGCAGGTACATGATATGGTTGAAACTGTGGGTGACTTGATCGCCATACGTCTTTTTAATGGGGACCACCCGTAACAGAGGTGTGTTGATATCGCCCGCGATGTGGTTGTCCACCACGTCCGAGTAGACGTAGAGTCCGTACATACCCGACTTCATATCCATCGGCATCTCGCCATGGTGTTCGGTGGGACCAGCGAACGTCTGTAGATCGAAACCCAGCATTTGCTGTAGTGTAGGACTGAGTTTCACATTCACGGTATCGGTGAGGGTAAGCTGTGCCTTGTCGTTGTGCACGTTGACATCGAAGAACACGTTTCTCTTGAAGCGCAAGGCTATCAGGCGTGCTGCACTATCCGTCACCCCCCGTAGCGCCTTATCATGCATCAGTCTTGACAGCCCACCCATGAACTCTTTGGGGGTATCGTATTGGCCTTCGGACGGGGTGAGTCGGGTGTTTTTGCCTTCGTAGGTCACCTCGTACCACACTTCATTGGCTCGCACGTTGTACCACGAGTAAGGGTATTGGACATCCACGAGGGCACATTCCCAGCGTCAAGGTAAATGTAACGGTTGCGGTAACTGGGTGACGTACTTGGCCACGGTGTTGTCAGGAAACACATCCAGCGAACTGTTACTGGGTAGGGTCAGGTAAAACATGGCGACTGAGCTGTCCTGCTGCTGCTGTTGGTTTTAATAGGTCTTCCAGGCCTTGGGCGGTTGTGTGCAGCGTCGTGTTCGTCGCGGTGACTTGCTACGTGTCACGGCTCTGGAGATGTGGGGTGTCTTGATCAAGGGTGTTTTTTTATAGGCGCGAAAAGAAAGTGCCCGTTGTGGTGGTGTTTTGGGGGGTGACTCCGGTTCCCATTCGACTTCCCAAGAAGGTTGTGGTGAGAGTCGTGGTGCACGACTCGGCGATTGCTGGGTTTGCTGCATAAAGGCCCAGCGGTGGGGGTTCCCCACCAATTCCTGTGGTACATGCATGTCTTTCAAGCCTTGAGCAAAGACCTCCCATCCTCGAGGATCGGTGTGCGATCTGCGTTGACGCATCAGATCATTCACTAAATCCGTCATGTGGGTGCCGGGGACCACCTGATTCTGTACCAGGAGTTCGCCTTTATCATTCCAAGTCATGTTAGGATTCTGTTTCATCCGTTGTAATACCAGGCCAGCTTGTTTCTTGAACGAGGCAGATACACTCTTCAGCACTTCGTCTTCCACCCACTGTGGGGCTGTGGGGGCTACCTCACCCGGCTGTTGGAGCGGTGCTGAGGTCAGCGGTCTGTCACGTGGTGATGGTGGTGGTGGTGGTGGTGGTGCTGCTGTTGCTGGGGTAGACAGGGTTTTGTATTGGTCCATGAACGTCATGTACCGTTGAAGCGTCTCATTGTACCGTTGTACTTTCTCACTGTCGCTTAACCCCGGTCTCTGTAAGATCTGTTGCATTTCTCCATCGAGGCTGTTTATGGTCTTCACCGTAGGTGGGACGGGGTAGGGTGATTGGAGGTTTTGCAGGAACCGTGGTTCGACGAGGACCATTTTTTTCGTGTGGTTCATTGTCGGCCGAAGAGTCCACCCAATACTGGACCCAGCACGGAAGCGGCCAACGGTGCTAAGATGGCCCCGAGAAAGCCGCCTTTCTGTAACACCTTTTCTTTTGTGTTTGAGGGACCCGCTTGTGGACTAGGGTTCGGAGACCTGTCTTATGCTTGGCCAACTTGGTCTTCTGAGCCGGAGTCAGTGGTACGTTGCCTTTTTAACAGGTTGTACCCGATCTCGCACAGACAGCGTACAAGGTCAGGGTCCGCACCGCGTACAATGGTTCGGACTAACTCGGGTGGGGCCGTCTTCAATACACGGAGCGCGGGAGCGTGCTTCCGTACTCGCGCAGACATCCTGTACAACTAATGCTAGAACCCACAACTCTGCCCTTTTTATCCACCTCACAGACAAAGTCAACCCTGCTGTGGTATTCATTCTTTTTATTATTCCCCATCATCAAACACACAAACCCCAGCTGGGGGGCGCCACTGTGGGTGTGTTTACATTATTTTTGCATGTACACGTGGTGGGTCTCTCCGGGAAAGATGCCGGTCCGTAGTCGAAGGTGGTCGGGGGTGGCTTGCTTGAGGTCGAAGAGCATATACCCGTGCTGAGGGTTGTGGCATCTTTGAAGGCTTCCAACGCAAACGGTGTGCGGCCGGGATACATCTGTCTCGCCAGGTGCAGCAGTTGAGTGGTATCTCTCGGGTTTTTGAAGACTACCAGGTAGTGGGCATTTAAGCTGATATTCCGATGTTCTTTGTTTTACTGAACAGATTCTGCACAATGTAGATGATGCTGAGCCGTCGATGATGGCTGCCTTTGGTAAAGAGTTGGGTGACCCGTGCATCCGTCTCCGCCATGAGATCATCCACAACCACCAAGGTGTCGGGTTCCAAATCGGCCAGGTTGGGTCGGCCTTCCACGAACGTGATGTGGGGCATTGCTGCATACGCTTCCTGCCATTCTCCGTAACACCACACGACTCGGGCAATGGGTGGAGTGATCATGCTGTCGGCGTGTTGAAGGAGCTTCCTGGCGAAGTGCGTTTTGCCGGAGCCCGTCGGTCCTGCGATGACGCAGGTGAAGGGATGTTGCCACCGAGGGTCCATGGTTTGAGGTCTATCCGTTGTCGTGGTAAGCCGCTCTTGTAAATTTCGTACGAGTGAACTGGAGTGGTGGTGGGTACAACGTCGGTCGTCGTTGTCTGTTCACGTTCAGAGATGGTGCTGGGGGTAGGTACAACGTGGGTGGACGGTTCACTGTGAGGGATGAAATCCGGTGGGTCTTGAGACGTAGTAGGTGTACTTGGTGTAAGTGTAGAGCTCGACGTGGCTTGTACGCGGGGTGTGGTGGTGGTGGTGGTGGTGACTGGGCTCGATACGACTGGTGCTCCCTGTAGACCCGTTTCACTGATGGCTGGTGTTCTCAGTTGGTTAAGTAACGTACTGACATAGGCTACGTCGTAAAACACACCTCCGTACAACACACTCAGCAGGGTTAGCAATAGCACCCCAAAGACCACTTGCGCTTTGCGCGTTTTGCGAAACGCTGTCTTCAGAGGCAGCTGCTGTTGGTCCATAGCACTGTGGTCGGATGTGGAATGAAGGAGGACGGCAGTGGTGTCTGGTTTTATAGTCGTTTCACCTGGTTGGCCGCGACCCAGGAATTGAAGGATCTGGGCCAGCCTTGCCATTTCACGAAATGAAACAGTTTGCCACGTCGACGTTCCGTTTTCAAAATCTGCTCCACCGTGTAGTAGTCTTGCTGTGGTTTTACAACAGGCTGTAATTCCGTGTCGTAAAACGTCCCCAGCAACGTTTCGCCTTGGAGATCTTCCAGTTCATAGACTCGCCGCTGTCGGGGTAGGCGCCGTTTAATGAGGAAGTGCTCATCGCTCCAGTTGGGCAAGTAACTTTTCTCGAACTTGCCCTTGACTTTACTGATCCGTACAGGGTCGCCGACCTTGTACACCGCCTTCGTCGTTCGCTGCGATGGCCTGGGGTACAAGACACGCCGGACCTGGGCTTCATTGCGTTGGGTCACGGTAATGGGGGCTCTCTCTATACTTCGATGATAGGCTCGATTGTAACCCCTCACCAGTTTCGGGAGAACATCGATGTACCGCCTTGTATTCTTATAGGTGAAATATTTATACATGCGGCCTTTGAATGTCCTGTTGAACCTATCCACCACGGAAACCTTGGTCTCGTTGTACGTATGGAAGAAAAACACCTTCTGGGCTTTCAGAAACTGTTGGAACGGTCTGTTGAGGAATTCCGTGCCTTCGTCGGTTTGCAAATACAAAAGGTTTGCGCCCGGTCTTGAAGATGTCTTTGAACGCCGCTATGAGATTCGCCCCCGTTTTCGTCCGGATGGGTACCACCCACGCATACTTCGATAGGATATCGATGCACGTCAAGATATACCGATTCTCATCGTTGTGTTTGGCAAAGGCGCTCATATCCACCAAATCCGCTTGCCACTGGGCATCTATTCCTCCCACGATGACCCGGTTTCGTAGAAAATGGCGACGGACAGATCGATGTAAGGTATAGGTGTCTTGTCTTCTTAACCAATCTCGAACTTGGGCACGTTGTACCCCCTGGGGTTTGGCCGCTCGAGAGAGAGCCGACAATGCACTATAGGCTGCCGGACTGTCGGGACTGTAGTATAAGTTATCCAACACCTTCTCCCAGCGCTTCATGGTGACAAAATGATGATGGACCCTGGCTCTATCGTTTATTTATAACGGGTATATCTTGGGCCTGAGTTTCTTTCTGATTTTCTTCGTGGACTTCCACAGTGGCCATGATCAATGACCAGTCCAACTCGTCTGATGACCGCTTGATAAGCACTTCATCCACATCCACCACGGCATCTTCCAATGCAGACCATAGATCAGGGTGAAGGGTAAAATGCACTGTACCTCCATTTAGCCGAGCCAATTGAGCAAAGAAAGGGCCGCGTCGAATGTACACATCGTGACACAAGTGGATGAGGTCGCCGTCCAGTTCACCAGACAACACCCGTTTGAATTTGGTCCAGCCCTCCCGGGACAGACGAATGTGAGCCGGGCACGGTTGTGTAGGGTCCATGTCTCCCACCACCTCCTCCATGATATCGACCTTATCCGCATACACGTGCATGAAAACCTCGGGGGTCAAGCTGAAATACGCCAGTACTATATGCTCCGTCATGGTCAGTACGTGAATGGTACCAGATTTCACTGTCTCCCGTATTTATAGGGAGAACCCCGTGAGATCAAAGGATCAGGTGGTCATGTCATTGGGCTGACTGAGTCTAGCCGGGTAATCAATGGCATCGTCGTCGTCGGGTTCATGTAGTTGTTCATGGGGTTCAGCCAGCGCGTCCTCAATAGCACGAGCCCACGCCAACTGGTCAGGTGTTCGATCGTCGGGTGTAAATAACTGGTCTACAATAGGCACTATTTCCTCCAAGGCAGACCACAGAGAGGGCGTTAGCATCATACTTCGTGCATGGTCTTGGTAGCGACCCACCCATGAGAATAGGGAAGTACGGTATACATAAATGGCATTGTCCATGTGGATCAGGCGTCCGTCCAATTCACCGCTTAACACTCGTTTAAACTTAGTCCACCCATCACGCTGTAGTGTCGCCGTATTCGATAAAGTCTCAGGGGACGCCCTCCAATCCCCGCCACTATCTTCCACCAGAGTCACATAATCTTCATAAACGTATAATCCCACCTGGTAAGGTGTAAGGGGGAGGATGGCTCGTAGGACGGATGACATGCTTGGTCCAAATGTCGATCGGTGAATGACACACACTCTGTCTGACCCTGGTATTTATAGTGTCAATACCACAGCGCCAGGGTGAATAGGGCACAGACTAGTATGAGGCCAACCAGCCGGTGCTGGTTGCGGCGTGAGCGCTCGCGGTCCATAGCCCGAGCATCAAGGATGGCTGTCATAGTCCAGTAGTGGTGAGTGATGGCACGCCTCTCCATCGAGTGCACTCTGTGGAGGACCGCTTCTGTGAACTCGTTCAGGACCTGGCGTCGTCCCTCGTTGTCGTCGCCATCTGCAAACATGGACCGGACCACTGCTCAGTAACCCGTGAATGAATTCACCACGGTGGCATACTGTAAAATGCGAGTCGCATGGGGCTGGATCTCCGCCATGGCTCTGTAGAAATGAAGGTGTGGGATCCAGAGGGACGTGTTTTATAGACCAGATGTAGCTCTACGGGTGTAGTCCGTGATACGTACTATTCTGATGGGTTAGTCCAAAAAAGGGAGCAACAACAACAACAACACAAATTACAGATCAATCCTTTTATTATGCGTGAACATCATAGAAATGCATGTACTGACCTGTCTGTGGGAGGTTTCCCACAATGGCGTTCACCTTCGCGTCTTTTCGTGTACGTCCGTGTCTTTTCGTTAAAGTCCGTGTATCTTCGGTAAAGTCCGTAGGCATTGGGCAAGGAAGCTTTTTCCCGAGACCGAATCACCGCCAGACATGACTGCATCACCGCGGATGAATACATTCTTGCACTCACTCACACCACAGGTCGAGTGAGGTATCAAAGTGAAGCATAGGTGAAGGAGCATTTAATGGACTGGGTGTGGAGTTGACATATCGATAAAAAATGGATATGACCTTGAACTGATCACGTGACCTCCCCGTGAGGGAAAAACCCAAGAACCAAGTCAGTACATGCATCCCATAGTCCCAGGTCACGCCCGATTCACGCAGACCGGAAGTGACGTCATACACCTGCGCACAACCGTGATGGAAAAAAACCAGAACCAAGTCAGGACATGCATTCCACACAGGCAGAATGCAGGCAGGCAGACAGGAAGGCAGGCAGGTAGGAGGGCTGGCTGGCTGGCTGGCTGATCAAGTCAGGTCAGGTAAGTCAGATTGAATACACCCCTTTCCCTAAAAATCGACTCCTTTTATACATTTTACTACTCGCGGCCATTTGTACCCACCTCCCACATCTTCCACTCACTGGCGGCCATCTTGTACCCACCTCCCACATCATGACACTCGCGGCCATCTTGTACCCACCTCCCACATCTCACTCACACTGGCGGCCATCTTGTACCCACCTCCCACATCATGACACTCGCGGCCATCTTGTACCCACCTCCCACATCTTGCACTCACACTGGCGGCCATCTTGTACCCACCTCCCACACATGACACTGGCGATCACACTCGCGGCCATCTTGTACCCACCTCCCACATCTCACTGACACTGGCGGCCATCTTGTACCCACCTCCCACATCTCACTCACACTGGCGGCCATCTTGTACCCACCTCCCACATTTTCCACTCACTGGCGGCCATCTTGTACCCACCTCCCACATCTTTCACTCACACTGGCGGCCATCTTGTACCCACCTCCCACACCTGCTCCACCTCGCTAATGTATAAGGCCATCTGTACCCACTCCCCCACAGACCACCACACTGGCGCCTGTACCCACCTCCTGCCGTCACACACACATGACACACACTGGCGGCCATCTTGTACCCACCTCCCACATCATGACACTCGCGGCCATCTTGTACCCACCTCCCACATCTTGCACTCACTCACACTCGCGGCCATCTTGTACCCACCTCCCACACATGACACTGGCGGCCATCTTGTACCCACCTCCCACACATCACGCATGCGCACACCGCCCCAATACCGCCCCAAAACCTACACTTATGACGTCACACAAGGTTCTGCGCATGCGCAGTGAGGCGCTATTACGCCAATTTAGCCTTTGTATACTACTGTGCTTGTCTATCTATGTATGGAACATATGATATTGCACAATGGGGCGGAATGTAAGTGTTCTGAGTAGTTCATCTCCAGTTCAGGAAATAGTCCTATATATTGTAAGACCCAGGTCGTAAGATCTGGTGTCAGCGCAATGCAATGCACCAGTGTCGTCTGGTAGTATTCGGGAAAATTGAACGTATTGAAACTGGACTTTATCAGTGTTACATTTCTTAATAAATACATTACATGATATCTCCAAGCTGTCTGACACAGATGAGATAGTTTCGACCCATTATACAAGCCCATGAACCGTTAAGTTTGGAGGAAATCGATGCCGATAATTCGCGCGAAGATTGGTCCAGCAGTAAGACTATACATGCGGGCCACAGAAAAATGGCAATGTTTCCCAGTAAAATGACATACATGTAGGCAGTAACGCAACGGTCTAACAGAAACAGGTCTCATGGCTGCTGTGGAGGGTCAACGAAACCGAAAAGGGAATGATACATGTGGAGAGTTTGGACACAAACACACATTATTTGTGGGGAGGGCAAAAGGGTGGCAGGTGGCAATAAATTGAAGAAACAGAAATTAGCAACTAAAAGAAGAATGAGAGTGGATATGTTGATTTATTGCAAGGCTTAGACTGCATGTCAGGCACAGCGAGAGTCAAACCTCGACAAGGTGCACAATCTGTCGAGCCGTGTCGTACAGTGTCCTGGTTGACACTGTCAACTGAAGGAAGGATTTTCGCTGATGGAATCACTCACTTTAATAATAAAGATGAGGAGCCAGCATACTGAGTGAGATTGCTTGTACATAAGCAGAACGGTAAGCTTCGTGCATGCCTGGGTCCAACAAATTTGAACCAGTTGATTCTCAGATAGTACTACGAGCTGCCACAGTGCGAAAGGATCATATCCAGATTCACAGGAACAACATTCTTTTCTAAGCTAGATGCTTCAAGCTAGCGGGGTCTGGCAAGTCAAATTGGATGACGAAATGTCGCGTTTGTGGACATGAAACACATCGTTCGGTAGACATTGATATCTCAGATTTCCGTTCCGATTTGTCTGTGTACCAGAAATCGAACACAATTAGTTTCTCACTGTTCGAACATGTGGAAGGTGTTGATACGTCAGTGGATGACATCAGAATGGAAATGATACCAAACAGCCGATAGTCGAACCGTGCCGTACAGTGTCATTCGTGTTACACCGAAAATCGCGAGAATAACTTTCGCGGAATTATTCGCCCAATCTAACCGAAAAACTGAAGAACTAACAGAATGGGTGACGTCACTTGTGATAGTACACAAGCTAAAGGGTAAGCTTCGTATATGCCTTGATCCAAGAAATTCAAACCGGTCGATTCTCAGAGGGCAATATTAGCTGCCACTGTGTGAAAAGTTCATGTCCAAATTCACAGGAATGACATCTTATTCTAGACTAGATGCTTCCAGTGGGGTCTGGCAAATCAAATTTGAATATTAGGAAAGCTCGCTTCCGTGTAGGTCTACCATAAATATACCATTTCCTCCACAGCGCTATCCTGGGGATCCATATGGTATGCTTGAATACGTGCAACGTTTATATACATATACATCCATGAATGATATCACAATTTCAAGCCTACAACAAACACCTAGACATATTAGTAGTATGTGTGGCGTGATGGGCAGACTTATTCATACTAGGGAACTGAATATGGAACGTCACTTGTAGCTCGTAGTTCAAGCTGGTCCTAGAAATCGAACAGACACCATGGAATGTAACATTTTCACGTTATTCATGTGAATGGTTCCAAGCCTGACTGAGATGCATTATCATCCAGAAAACTATACTATACTTGGAAATAAGCAGATGATAATAGAAACCTAACGTTGTCTAACCGGGATAATTAAACTCTGTTGACGGCTTCTCTCTTACAATGAGTATCTTACGTTTATTTATGTTAATTTGTCACTCCTGTTTGGATTTTAAGAGTAATTACCTTCTGCGTCTAATTTTGATTATGGATGAGGAAATTCGTATGTGATAATGTCTGTGTCTGAATTCTGAGAAAGTCTTTATTATAGCGAATGGAGAGAGTAATTACTCAATTCCACTTGAGTGAAACGATGTAATTATTCATCTCTATCGAATGCTCCATACCCAAACGGATACTGTAATCTTATTTTAATTATCTTGTATTTTATCAGGTGTAGAAGTCGACAAAGACGGTGACTTCGTGACTTTCTCAAAGGCTAAACTTATCACGAATTATCAGGGCCCTGGTTACGTGGTGGATATTGTGACAGGGACGATCTTCTCAAATAACACCATTACATTCGTGGCTTCAGACAACTATGTTCAATCTTTTAAAAGAGTTTACATCGAAGAATTCGTGTGTGAGATGAGCAGTTCAACGAGACAAGGAGCCGTGGACATGTATATGTTCTAGTTTTCTCGACCAATCATAGGCTGCAATGCTCCAAACATCCAATCATCCAAAACAAAACATAAAAAAGAACGGTTATATCACTAAATTGGAAAAAAACACATCATTTTGTACAAAAGTCAGACATTCTATAACACGTGAATATATTCATCAACCACATCGCCTTAAACTGCAAGGTGACGCCGTCAGGTCGGTGTATTGACCTCGATCACGTTCACTGACGCTCCTGTACGGTACCACTGTGACTGTACAACCCACCTCAATCAAAAGTTTACAAAACTACTTTGACAACCTCGATGACACGATAAATAGCAACAGGCTTGTCCAAAAATACAGAAAGACTGCCAAATAAGAAAGAGAAATAAATCGTGTGGGAGTCTCACAAACCCCTGACACGAGAAGCCACCTATAGTCTTTCTATATTTGGAATAAAATAAATTAAACGACAAGCTTTTTGTCCGCTATAGCTATTTTATTCATTGTCAATATTCATGTTGGTATGTCGTACACTCAGCCAACACCTGATGTTCTGACTATGTACATGTGTCAGTCAAATTCAGATGACACAAGTTATTGTATTTAGAGATTTGTCTCTGTCCTACTCTGAAATCATGTTGCAAAATTAAACGAAGAACATCCTGATCATTGAAAATAGAACATAAGTTCTTGTCCAGGATTTCCTGCGTAACGATTTCCAGTCCATATGACTCGAAAGTTATGGTACGATACAATTTTCTGGATTTCTTCCAACAATTGACGAGAGTACAGCATGTGTCAGAATGCATCTTTGATTTGTCCTTACCATAACTCTTGTTCTATGGTAACACTTGTTTACGGTATTATCGTTTCCCCTAGTCTTTATTAGCCATACCGGTATTAGTCCGGTGGCTTAAGGTCAAGATCGTGACTGACTGGAATAAAGCACCATATTTTGCAGAGAGGCTCATTTGGGCATAAGAAATGATCTCAGAAGGGGTGCCCATTTCTACAGGAGGTGGAAGGCCCTTAATTTGCATAAATCCAATATGGCCGCCATAATACATACAGTAGCCTCCTGTTGGCGACTATTTGACAGCTTGAATCGCCCTTTTACACAAGATTGGTTTTCTACGAGCCTGACGGACTCAAGAAGAAAATAATAACGATAATTGAAAACTTTATTACCCGTTGAATATCCAATATGGCCGCCAGAGCGTCACCAATAATGGTATTATTGCTATACACATGTATGTGTGTTTGTATATATGCTAATGTATATCATATATATTTATAAATCCATTGAGAGGTTTCTGTACATGTAGCTCTGTTATGATTGACTCGATCAGGCACGCATGAAGGTTATTGGCTATTTTCGTTTCTATAGATATCCAATATGGCCACCAGCGCCCCATCCTCAATGCTGATTATCGGTACTAAAAACAAATCTGTTTCAATGGATGAAACTTCAGGTTATCGTACAGGCCACAGTTGTGAACTACATCAAATGTTGCCAATTGGATTCTTCTCGGCTCCTTACATGTAAATTAGCATGTGTAAATCCAGCGGCAAAGGGAGTTAATCTTCCAACACTGCTCAGAATCAGGCTAAAACTGAGCCAAGTAACTACCCTGAGGTAGATTTACTTGTTTCAAGTTTCACAAATGGTTTTGATATTTGACACTCGAGCAAATCTTCCTTTACTGTCTCTCGTAATCGTTCATCTGCTATGCAAAACCTTGCTATCGTGGAAGCTAAATTAGACAAAGAGTTGTCGAAAGGTTGAGTTGCTGGTCCCTTCTAAACGCCTCCTTTTGAGAATAAGGTTTGCTAAAAATTAGGCTTAGTCACCAGATAGAAACCTAATACTTTTAGGGGCTCTTGATGGCCGAGTTCTCTAAGGCGCATCGATGGTGATCGCAAGCCTCGCACCGCTGAACCGGCACGGATTCGAGCCTCGCTGTTGCATGTGTGAAAGTTTGCCAGTTACTTGCCGACGGGCCGTAGGTGGTTCTCTTCCGGTTTTCCCGGTTCCTCCATCATTAAAACTGGCTGTCACCATATGAATGAAATAACCTTGAGTGTGACATTAAAGCAAATTCTCCCTAATACTTTTAGGGTGATACACGATTTATCTTACCCTGAAAATCTGCCTTGTCTATGAACGGTGGGATTCAGCAGGACCTGATTATGTTGAATACGTAGACATTAGATATCGCGATTGCACTAGTTCAAAAACTATTTAGATGATGCCTTCCGCATTTATGTATCGGCGCCTCTCGATGGGATGCTCTACATCCTGGAAGATATTAAAGAGCTCAAGTCATTCTCTGCAATCGGTTATGGCTACACAATTCGGCATATCAGACATCATCCACATACTGGACGACTTCATGTTCGTCGGTGCATATGGCGCTAGCCACTGTTCTATAGCTCTCAACACTTTCACTTACTTGTGTGAGTATTTGGGCATTCCAATCAAACAAGCTAAGACCTACTACCCATCAACTACTATGACTATGCATGGGATTCATCTGGACTCCAGAAGTATGAAATCATCATTTCCGGAAGACAAAATTCATAAACTGCAAAGTATGCTGGGTGAATTCTCGCGCCGCAAAAAGATAACAGTTCTGGAATTGCAGTCTCTCATTAGCTCGCACAATTTTGCCTGTTAAGTCGTCGTGCCCGGCAGGGCATTTCTCCGCTGCCTGATAGAATTTAACGAAAGTTGTATCACAGGCTCACCATCACATTCGCTTGAATAACGCTAGAGCCTATGTTAATACCTGGCTTGTATTCGTGGAGTATTTCAACTGAAAATGAATTATCTTTCTCCAAATTGGGTATCCAATTTCGACGCTACCGGTACCTTGGGTTTGGTGAATGTTTTCGGATCCTCGTGGATAGACCAAGAATGACCAGCACATGTTACCCATATCACTGTCAAGCAGTGCTTGCCGTGGAAATTTGGGGCCATAAACTGGCAAATCATAACGTCTCTTTCTTTGTGATAATATGGCCGTGGTTGAAATTAGTGCGTCAGTTAGTAGTTGCCTGCCTTCGAAATGATATTCTGTTCAGATGAAAACATATTTCGGAACAATCTTATTCCTGACAACTCTCGCGGTTACAATTTCAGGAAGCGCTGTCTCTAGCCACTTGGCGCGATCGCTCGTCGCATCCAATACCCTGTCTGTTGTTCTTCTGACGCCGTCTCTTGCTGAAACTTCATTGAAAGTATACAAGCGCACATGACAAGTATATAGAGATTTCCTCAATAACACTGGTCAGTGTGCCAGTAAAATATTCCTCATCTCATTGTCACAGTTGGTTTCCTTCAAAGCATTCTTGCATTTCAACAAGTATGCACCCTCCACAGCTTATACATTCGTATAGGCTATCAGTTATGCGCACAATTTGGCTGCAGTACACGATCCTGCGCAGTTATTCCTTGCCAAAAATCTACTTACGGGCATGTCAAAAGTACACGGCCGGATACCAGATTGCCCATAACTAAGGATATCCTCCATAAGATAGTTTATGCTATACCCCACATTGTATCCATGTAATTCTTTTACGAGCAATGATCTTGGTAACATTGCATCCTTACACGTTAGTGAATTGACAGATCGTTCAGAACAAAACTGCAATAGCAATGTTCTTTAATACAACAATGTCTCTTTCTCCGATCAATCTGGCCCGTTACAAAGCATGCACATTATTATCCGCAAATTCAAACACAACATATCCCATAAATCAGTTCATTTGTTTATACTGATAACATTAGATATTGTCCAGTTCAAGCAATCCGTGCTTATTTTTGGTTACATATTTCACATCCGAGGCCGGGTCCCTGTTCCAATTTCCAGAGGATGCGCCCGTTTCAGCTGCCTATTTCTCAGCTCATGTAAAATCGGCATTGGCCCTCTTTAATAGGTCATAGCTTTCGCATTGGCGCCGCAACTCCATCTTCAGCAGCAGGAATCCCGAATAACATATTCAAAAATGTGTAGATGGAAGTCTAACGCTATATTAGTATGACACATTTCACTTGGTAGCTATGCATTGTCCAATCACGGGTTTCATTGTATGATAGCCCCAACGAATTTATTGCATATATAAGGATCTGGTCCAACTTGACCCAGTTTGGCAAAGGTCAGCCAGGGGCTGCCGTACCATCTGAGTCAGTTATATATGATTATTTTCTAATATTTACTGTATACTTAACACCAAGAAAAAAAAAGAAAAAATAATTCAAAATTTCGGATCGAAAATTCGTCAAAAATTGACCATATTTTGGTTCTGACGTACCTGTAACGTCATTATGGCGGCCATCTTGGATTATTTTGCATTTCTCGCTAGACCTTTGCCAACACTATTAGTGTGGAAATTGTCAGACTCTTACCCCGAAGGATGGCGAATATATGATGTTTTCAAAATCGTTGGGATAAAAAATGCCATTTATAGACCCAAAATGACCCCGGGCCCCTAATGGGCCACATATTGCCTCCTGGGCCTCGAAATCAGGGGCACCCCTTCTGATATTGTTCTTGGTGCCTCTGACGACATGTGTGCCAAATTTGGTGCTTTATTCCACTCTGTCACGATAAAGTGAAAATCTGGCCTTAAGCCACCGGACTATTCACTGAGGATGACCTGGTCTGGTACACGCTTTCCTCATGGCAAGAACACACTCTCAGAGATGGAACTCGGATTTCCAAGCTCGCAAAGTTATCGATGGTGTATACAAATCATTCAATCAGAGCAACCAGTTTAACTGTGTTGGATGAGGCTGGAATGGAAGCCAGACACATTGTGAGGATTTCGGGGAACAAGAGCGAGGCATCCATCCGATCGTATGCAAATAGACTGAGTGAGAGAAAGCAGCGAGAAATATCAGACTGTCTGAGTAACACTCTGTCAGGCCATACAACTCACAACACTTCCAAACCCGACCCAGCTGCAGCAACTGCGTCATCGGTGTCATAACTTCCAAATATGCTAACTACATCCAGCAGTATGGTGCCCAGTACTGGTGCAGTTTGTGGTGCCACAGGACCTAAACCAGCGAGCGAAGCTGTTTCATCGATAACGCGATTTGAAATTGTGCGGCGTAGCAAGATTGTGCCTAGTAGCGCAGCTAGTAACTACACCATCCCTAGACAAGCGACAGCAGCTGTGTCATCGGTGACACAACTTTCTGTTATACCTATGACTTTGCTTGGCTTTGACTTCAATACCTTATTCAGTGAAGATTTCGAACCACAAGAGAGATGTCTCTCTGACCAGTCAACTGCTCAACAGTCCGTTTTGAACAGTATGGTAGTTTCAAACACTGGTAATCATGGTAATCTGTACTCAAATGTCCCAAGTGTCCCACAACCTGCTCAGTTTAACCAAGCCACAAGTTTCATGGAATCATTTGCTAGATCTGAGATTTCAAATTGCATTCCCCAGATTTCCAACAGTGTGGTCAATTTTAATTTCTATACGAAGTAAATTGATCCAGTTATTCTGAGAACCACAACTGATTAAGCCTTCAGACCGAGGACTGCTTCATTGCTGGGTGGTTGATATTGTCTTGAGATGATTTATTGGTTTGAACTTTCATTATTGAGCGAACAGATCGATTAGACTCTGTGGTATGAACTGTTGACTTTATTTTGTGTTATCAAGTTCAGGGACCGTGTTTTCCTCTCATCAGTATATACATATCTTGTCTTCATATAAAATTTACACATTTAAATTAAACGGATTAACAGGTCAACACGACTGTGAAATGAACTATGCCCTGCGATATTAGGGTCGATGAGTGTATCTATTCTCCATACATAAATAGTTGAATTCATACTTCTCGCATTTGCCTGTGTTCATTCTGACTTCACTTTTCTTTAAACGTATTGACACATGTGACGCATGGCAAGGGAATTAAGATGAGGGGGGGGGGGGAGGTTGTCTGTCAGATCAGAATGTTATACAATATGAGATTTTTGAATGGCCTAATGATCTCCGCTGGAGTACTGAAGGGACATTCAGAATACTATCAAATTATCGGTGTCGGGTGATAATGTTTTCTCTCAGGGCGATAATCCACCATATCACACTGGCTGAAGGGCACTACGTACATATTTTATACTTCCAATCGGTAAATTATTTTACACTATATCTCTCATTCGCTGTTCTCGTTTTTACGTAATATTTAACTACAGTTTGCACTTGTTTTTATGTAATATCTGACCAAACCTACAATGTGAGTGAACGAGTCAGTCCATCCGAATCCTTCTCCGGCAAAATAAGGAGAACTGTTATCATTAGAACCTTGATTTTTGGCATGAACGTGCATTAGGGGACGGTTACCAGCAAGTTCTGAGTTGATCTAATTTTGATGAAAATTTGACCGACTTAGGTGACCTATAAATCTCGAAATTGGCAAAAACATCTAATGCCTCCTAAGACCATGGTAATGCGCTTAATTAGGTCAGTGTCAGTGTTACCTGACCTAATTGGATCATGGTCAATGTGACCTACTGTTTGCCCAATTTTTGACCTAATTAGGGAACCTAGCCCGGAAAAGCTAATGGTCAGTCTCAGGTCAAGGTACACACTAAAATCATATCAAACCCTACTTCTTTGTTAGTCACACTGCCATGTGTAACAAGTCTACAATTAAAATGTTTTTGACTCATGCGTGGGTTCTTTTATTATAGAAATAGACAAACTCCTGTTCTGTACTCCACGTAAACATTTAATTTTATCAAATTCAACAGATCACGTGATAAAGGCTAAGGCGTGAGAGTCAAAAGCTTGTGTATTTAATATGTTCACGTGGAGTACAGCTCAGAAGTTTGTCTACTTTTTTTAAGTCTACATTTGTGTTTTGTAAAACCTAACTACAATCTACAATTGCGTTTATGTAACAGGTAACAAGTCTACAATTGTTTTTATGTAATATGTAACAAATCTACAATTGTTTTATGTAATATTTAACAACTGTCTATAATTGTTTTATGTAATATTTAACAACTGTCTACAATTGTTTTATGTAATATTTAACTACAGTCTACAATTGTTTTATGTAATATTTAACAACTGTCTCCAATTGTTTTTATGTAATATGTAACAAGTCTACAATTGTTTTATGTAATATTTAACTACTGTCTACAATTGTTTTTCTGTAACATGTAACAATTTTACAATTTAGTTTTACATAATTTACAATTGTTTTACATAATATGTAACTACTGTCTACAATTGTTTTGCCTAATTTTAAACTACTGTCTACAATTGTTTTTATGTAATATCTACACTTGTGTAATATTCAAAACTCCAGTGTACAGTAATTTACATACAGTAACTGGAGCTTTTTATAGTATTTCTCGTATTAAATGCGAGACTATGTCCTTTTTGTGATTATGATTTTGTCATTCTGTTTCTATAGAAGACCAAATGCTCTTAAGTTTGATGATCTATTTAACTTGACTAACGGGGAAGAATTTTTTAAAACTTGCAAAGTTTTGTAAACTTTTTGCTGACAAAGGATATTTTAGGTTTGCATACGCAAAAACTCCTTTGTGTGTGACGGTAATAAAGCCGATTTTTTGCACTCCAAAACCTTCCAAATAGCATTTGTCTTGAAGATTACACACTGAAATATCCCCTTCGAAAAAACTGAGATGTTCACTTGCATAAAAATGACGATATGATTGATCAAAATGTGCCCCCGGCTTATTTTGGTATTTTGGGGGCATTTTCATGGAGGGTTTTCTCCTGTGGCAAAAATATGACACCTCAAACCAAAACCATTCGTGGTACTTTTCAATAAACAAGCTTCCTAATATATTGTGTGACAAATTATTTTGGTTTGAGATGTCATATTTTTGTTATAAGAGAAAATCCTCACTGTAAATGCCTCAAAAATACCAGATCGGGCAAAGGAGCACATTTCGATCAACCATATCTCCATTCTTATATAACGGAGCATCACAGTTTTATCGAGGCTGAGATTTCAGTATGTAAACTTGAAGAAAAATCTGATATGGCAGGTTTTTGATTGGAAAAAAAATTCAGCTTGACCACTATCACACACAAGGGAGTTTTTCCCATATTGTCGTCACATATGCTTTAAGAATGTCACTTAGTCTTTGCTTACTAATGGTAGCTAGTCGTCGTGCCATCATCTGATCATAACAACAAAGTTAATTTTATAAATCTTCTCATATGTCCTAGCCATATATATAAATTTTTGATTATTATTATTTTATTTTTTTACTGATTACCCTGTATGTGTGAAAAACAGTGTATTAGGGGTTTGCCATATATTCCGTCCTAGTTTGAATGCTCACACTATTTATTGTTCTTTGCTCTCATGCCCACATGGGGCCTTGGGCTCAATAAAGATTTAAGATTCAGATGTAATGTTTAACTATACCCCACTCGCTGTTATTATATTTTTATCTCAAAGATTTGTTTGTTTCGCTAGCGTTCTTTGTATTTTAAAACTTGCGTTAAACCTATCTTGTCCTGGGCATGTTGGGACCTGTCTAGGTATGGAGAGTGACCATTTCCCCTGACCCCCGATTATTTTACTTACTCCTTCAGCTAGGGGAATGAAACCAAGATGGCCGAATCCAAGATGGCTGCTTTGATTGCGTCACAGTGGTATCATTTTCAGAAATGGCATTTGTCGATTTATCGGTCAGATTTTTTAAATTTTTCTTCGCAATTACTGCATGATAGATTAGTGAATAATACTCTGGTGCGAAATAGAATTGTTTTTGCCCCCTTTCCGTCGAGAAAAATCGGAACTTTTCAAGAAAATGACAAAAAACATCACTTTTCGGGAATCTTACATGGCCGCCATTTGAGTTTTCCATGATCCGTTGCTCGGCGGGTTATGTAAATGGGCTGAAATGACCCCAATATGATAAATAGAAAGTCACAGAGTGTCAGCTCTCAAGTTTGTGTCATTCTGAAGATGGCGAGACAGTTTGGTAGGGGCTATGATGCCTTCTCTGGCCTAGAAGGTTGAAATAAATATCCTCTCTCCTATACTGTCTGATGACCTCAAGATACAAGAGAAGATGAAGCGAGTATGCATAGGCGAGTCTGCTTCTTGTAATATTCTTCAAATTCTAACTCGCCGCTGACTTTAGCTCATCTGTTTTATCTCGATGTCCTCATACTCTGGAACCGATTGCTGCGATTGGGGCTGAAATACAAAATTATATCTTCTTAGAACTTTGTTAAATATCTGTCATCTCGTCTAGCATATTGTTGCGAGTAACCGTGTGGGTAATGTCTCATACATATAGTCTCGTGAGGATGTGAGTTCCATATATAACTGGTCAAACATATCAGAAGAGACAGCATCTTTCTCTCTTCTCCACAAGTAGATAGAGACGAGTAACCTGGAGTAGCCTATAGTACAGTGGCGAAGCCAGTTCGTGTAGGAACAACTTATTTCCGTTCCATGAATTCAATTTCTTTATTTGGCGATGTTATATATTGGATGTTAGTAGAATGAGTGGGATTGTGGAAACAAATTGTCAACCCCACTCGTCTGCCTTCGTCCTTTATTAAATGTAAATCATTGATAGATTGAAGATACGGTCTAATCACAGAAACTATTGAACCCTTCTGTCAATCAGGAACTGGAATGTATCTACCAATTTACATGATCAAAAGTCGGCTAGAGTCCAAAATCTCGCTAGGTTTAGAGCTTGATCTTGCTACTGAGAACTCGAACCCATTGTTATGAACCGTCGCTGGTCAGAGGATGTCAGATATGCGATACCATTGCGTGGCTGAGATGAGTTATATTCCAGAAAATGCTGGATGGATAAATCATTAGAATAATAACTTATTACCGCTGCATTTTTGCAAGAAATTATCATGTATGGATTAGCATTTGCGTACCGGATGGAATTGAAAATCTCCATGGACGACAGCTGACTACTGACTGTCGGATCTGACGCTTGTATGATATGCGCATATTGCTGCTTATGCGTATTATGATCTTTGACCAGTGACTGTTTGTCTTCATTATTTCAGATGTAAGAGTACAGAAATATTTATTGTCATTGGAGACTCACCTGAAGTGTGTCATACCGAGCCCTTTCTGCTTGAAGAGCCAGCTGATATAAATTCTTCCACTTCAGTATAAACACGACGGACACGATCGCCAAAGACACGGATAGTATAACCAATAGTAGTACTGCCACCAGGTATGCCACTGGAGTTTCCTCAATGTCTGGTTTATCTGAAATTACTAACAGAGAAATGATATGTGTCAAATGAAAGTTGAACAATTCAATCGGACCGGATACCTAAGAAATAGCGCCACGGTATCGAGTCAGGTCTCAAGTCGTCTCGTCGACATACAAACACATGGTGATTGCTAACCGTGACACGATGAGCAATGAATATTTAAAATACTACTGATAAATGGTTCGAAAACGGGAGCTCCCGGAAATGGGTACTGACCAGAAGATAGTCCTCGCATCACTCGAATAACACATGACGGAGTTGTCCGAGCTAGAAAAGGTGGAGCCAACAACTTGCTGAATGGTTGGACCTTGTAAAGAGCGAGGAGGTGGAATGGACTCTTTGAGACCCAACTATGTTAGACGGTCTAGCAGACCTTAAGTCTAGATTAGTTAGCCTACGTGATGTTCCAGCAGACCCAAATAATGTTATCCACCTTTAAACATTTACAGCTTTGCTAAGAGGCTTGTCCAAATGACCTGTCTGGACATTCTATCAATCAACATGGAGCAGAGATTTGATTCAATGATGTAAGAGAAGTAATCGTCAGTTGAAGCCAAATACAGCTCTATGTCCTAGATTAGCGCGGAATACAATGAAATCGCTTAATTTTCACATTTGTTTCACTGTAAAACAAATATCTAGTCCTTGGTTCTCCATTCGCTGATGAAATCAATATTTGACCATACCAGGCCGGGGGGAGGGTGGCTGGGGTGGGAGGGTGTGAATTTATGGTCCCCTACCAAACTTTTTACCCTATCTCTGGAACGACAAATCCTCAAGATTTGACATTCATTGGCTGTAGTTTATCATATGGGGGACATTTTTAGCCTATTTTTGTAAACTCCCGAGCAGAGGATCATGGGTAAATTCAAAATGGCGACAATGTGTGGTTCCAGAAAAGTGAAGTTTTCGTCAATTCTCTTCAAAATTCCTGCTTTCTGCCACGAAAAGTGGGGAAAGGCTATTTTATTTCACATTGGCTTATCATTTACTAATTTAGCATGCGGTTTTTTCGAGAAAAACCCACATCAATAAAAAAAATCGAAAAATCTGACCGCGCAATCGTTCCAAAAATGACCTTTTTAAATGACGTCACTGTCACGTGATCATGACGGCCATCTTGGTTAATTTTACATTCTCGTCTATAGCTTGACCCAAGAGTATATAGTGTGGTAAGTTTCAGCCCCCTAAATCAAGAGGTGAGAAAAATAATGACACCCCAAGTATGGACAGGTCCCAAATCGCCCAGGCTGATAGCGTTAAGTTCAAGTTCAAGAAAATATTTCTTCATGAATTAATCGAAATATTAAACACATCAAGAGAATCCCTGGCATTATATTATGTCAACTTGCTCACTAAGTCTTCTGGAATAGCAGTGCAGAAATGATGCAATCAAAAGCAATGGATTTTTGTAATTTTGAACTTCCGGTTGTATCAACATACTTGGCTATCAAATGTGATGAAAACAAATAGTTGGTAGACTAGCATGTGCAAAACAGTCTAGCATCAAGGTATGAACAATCTCACTCGTAGCCAGTTCTAGTACCTTGATACTAGAACTGGCCACGAGTGAGATTGTTCATACCTTGATGCTAGAACTGGCTACGAGTGAGATTATCCATACCTTGATAATAGAACTGGCTACGAGTGAGATTGTTAATACCTTACTACCAGAACTGGCTACGAGTAGGATTGTTTATACCTTGATGCTATAACTGGCTACGAGTGAGATTGTCCATACCTTGATACTAGAACTGGCTACGAGTGAGATTGTTCTTACCTTGCTACTAGAACTGGCTACGAGTAGGATTGTTCATACCTTGATACTAGAACTGGCTACGAGTGAGATTGTTAATACCTTACTACTAGAACTGGCTACGAGTAGGATTGTCTATACCTTGATACTATAACTGGCTACGAGTGAGATTGTCCATACCTTGATACTAGAACTGGCTACGAGTGAGATTGTTCTTACCTTACTACTAGAACTGGCTACGAGTAGGATTGTTCATACCTTGATACTAGAACTGGCTACGAGTGAGATTATTCATACCTTGATACTAGAACTGACTACGAGTGGGATTGTTCATACCTTGATACTATAACTGTCTACGAGTGGGATTGTTCATACCTTGATACTAGAACTGGCTACGAGTGAGAGTGTTCATACCTTGATACTAGAACTGGCTACGAGTGGGATTGTTCATACCTCGATATTAGAACTGGCTACGAGAGGGATTGTTCAAATCTTGATACTAGAACTGGCTACAAGTGAGAGTGTTCGTACCTTGATGCTAGAACTGGCTGCGAGTGGGATTGTTCAAACCTCGATACTAGACCTGGCTACGTGTGGGATTGTTCATACCTCGATACTAGAACTGCCTACGAGTGGGATTGTTCATACCTTGATGATAGAACTGGCTACGAGTAGGATTGTTTATACCTTGATGCTAGAACTGTCTACGAGTGAGAGTGTTCGTACCCTGATACTAGAACTGGCTGCGAGTGGGATTGTTCATACCTGGATACTAGAGCTGGCTACGAGTGGGATTGTTCATACCTCGATAGTAGAACTGACTACGAGTGGGTTTATTCATACCTAGATACTAGAACTGCCCACGAATGGTATTGTTCATACCATGATACTAGAACTGGCTACGAGTGAGATTGTTCATACCTTGAAACTAGAACTGGCTACGAGTGAGATTGTTCATACCTCGATACTAGAACTGGCTGCGAGTGGATATGGTCATACCTAGATACTAGAACTGACCACGAAAGGGATTGTTCATACCTTGATACTAGAACTGGCTACGGGTGAGATTGTTTATACCTTGATACTAAAACTTGTTACGAGTGGGATTGTTCATACCTTGATACTAGAACTGGCTTCGAGTTTGTTCATACCTTGATACTAGGACTGGCTACGAGTGAGATTGTTCAAACCTTGAAACCAGAACTGGCTACGAGTGAGATTGTTCATACCTTGATACCAGAACTGGGCACGAATGGGATTGTTCATACCTCGATAATAAGAACTGGTTATGGGTGAGATTGTTCGTACCCTGATACTAAAACTGGCTACGGGTGGGATTGTTCATACCTTGATACTATAACTGGCTACGAGTAGGGTTGTTCTAATCTTGATACTAGAACTGTCTACGAGTGGCATTGTTCATACCTTGATACTAGAACTGGCTACGAGTGGGGATGTTCATGCCTTGATGCTAGAACTGGCTACGAGTGACAGTGTCCATACCTTGATACTAGAACTGGCTACGAGTAGGATTCTTGATACCTTGTACTAGAACTGGCTACGAGTGGGATTGTTCATATCCAAAAACTGGATACGAGTGTGGTTGTTCATACCTTCTGTCTACGTGTGGGATTGTGTGATTGTTTATACCTTGATATTAGAACTGCCTACGAGTGAGATTGTTCATACCTCGATACTATAACTGACTAGAACTGGGATTGGTCATACCTTGATACTAGAACTGGCAACGAGTGGGAGTGTTCATATTTTGATACTAGAACTGGCTACCGGTACAAGTGGGAATGCTCGTTACTTGATACTAGAACTGGGTAAGAGTGGAATTGTTCGTATCTTCATACTAGAACTGGCTACGAATGGGATTGTTTAGCCTTCATACTAGAACTGGCTAAGAGTGGGGTTGTTCATACCTCGATACTAGAACTGTCTACGAGTAGGATTGTTCATACCTTGATACAAGAACTGGCTACCAGTGGGATTCATTGTATATTGAGACTAGAACTAGCTACGAGTGAGATTTTCGTACCCTGATACTAGAACCGGCTGCGAGTGGATTGTTCATACCCTGATACTAGAACTGGGCACGGGTGGTATTGTTCGTACATTGATACTAGAGCTGGTTTCGATTGGGATTGTTCAAATCTTGATATAGAACTGGCGACGACTGAGATTGTCCGTACCTTGATATTAGAACTGGCTGCGAATGGGATTGTTCGTACCTTGATTTTAGAACTGACGACGAGTGAGATTGTTCATACCTTGACAGTAGAACTGGATACGAGTGAGATTGTTCATAACTTGATAATAGTGCTGGCTACGAATGGGATTGTTCATACCCTGATACTAGAAATTGCTACGAGTTTGTTCACCCCTTGATAGTTGGACTGGCTACGAGTGAAATTGTTCAAACCTTGAAACTAGGACTGGCTACGAGTGGGATTGCTTATACATTGATACTAGAACTGGCTACGAATGAGATTGTTCGTCCCTTGATACTTTAATTGGATAAGCGTGGGATTGTTCATATCTTGATACTAGAACTGGCTACGAGTGAGATTTTCGTACCCAGATACTAGAACTGCCTGCGAGTGGGATTGTTCATACCTTGATATTAGAACTGGCTACGAGTGGATTTTTCATACCTTGGTACTAGAACTGGCTACGAGTGGGATTGTTCGCACGTTCATACTAAAACTGGATACGAGTGGGATTGTTCAAATCTTGATATAGAACTGCCTACGAGTGAGAGTGTTCGTACCTTGATAATAGAACTGGCTGGGAGTGGGATTGTTCATAACTTGATGTTAGAACTAGCTACGAATGAGTTTGTCCATACCTTGATACTAGAACTGGCTATGAGTGAGATTGTTCATACCTTGATACTAGAACTGGCTACGAGTGAGTTCGTTCATACCTTGATACTAGAACTGGCTACGAGTGAGTTTGTCCATACCTTGATACCAGAACTGGCTACGAGTGAGGTTGTTCATACCTTGATACTAGAACTGGCTACGAGTGAGATTGTTCATACCTTGATACTAGAACTGGTTACGAGTGAGTTTGTTCATACCTTGATACTAGAACTGGCTACGAGTGAGATTGTTCATACCTTGATACTAGAACTGGATATGAGTGGGATTCTTCAAATCTTGATACAGAACTGGCTACGAGTGGGATTGTTCATACCCTGATACTAGAACTGGCTACGAGTTTGTTCATACCTTGATACTAGGACTGGCTACGAGTGGGATTGTTCATACCTTGACACTAGAGCTGGCTACCAGTGAGATTGTCCATGCCTTGATACTAGAATTGGCTACGAGTGGGATTGTTCATACCTCGATACGAGAACTGGCTACGGGTGGGATTGTTCGTACCTTGATACTAGAACTGGTTACGAGTGGGATTGTTCTTACCTCGATGTTAGAACTGGCTATGGGTGGAATTGTTCATATACAAAAACATGGCACGAGCGGGATTGTTCATACCTTGATTCTAGAACTGACTACGAGTGGGACTGTTCATACCTCGATACTAGAACTGGCTACGAGTGGGATTGTTCATACTTTGATACTAGAACTGACAACGAATGGGATTGTTCATACCTTCATACTAGAACTGACTACGAGTGGGATTGTTCATACCTCGATACTAGAACCGGCTAAGATTGAGATCGTTCATACCTCGATACTAGAACTGGCTACGAGTGGGATTGTTCATAACTTGATACTAGAAATGGCTACGAGTGAGATTGTTCATACCTCGATACTAGAACTGGCTACGAGTGAGATTGTTCATACCTTGATACTAGAACTGGCTACGAGTGGGATTGTTGATACTTTGGTGCTAGAACTGGCTACGAGTGAGATTGTTCATACCTCGATACTAGAACTGGCTAGAAGTGAGATTGTTCATACCTCGATACTAGAACTGGCTAGAAGTGGGATTGTTCATACCTCGATACTAGATCTGGCTAGAAGTGGGATTGTTCATACCTTGATACTAGAACTGGCTACGTGTGGAATTGTTCATACATTGATACTAGAACTGTCTACAAGTGGGATTGTTCATACCTTGATACTAGAAGTGGCTACGAGTGAGATTGTTCATACCTTGATACTAGAACTGGCTACGTGTGGGGTTGTTCATATACAAAAACTGGCTACGAGCAGGATTGTTCATACCTTGATACTAGAACTGTCTACGAGTGGGACGGTTCATACCTTAGTACTAACACTGCTAAAAATGAACTTGGGAATGGTACTAAAATGCATAAGTGTGCGATTGTGCCTGCGTTTGAGATTATTGTCAACTTAGAACTAAAACTGCATATGTGGGGAATTGTTTATGATTTGTACTAAAAATGCATACATTTGGCATTGTTTGTAACTTTGTACTTAAGCTTTCAAGAAATAAAATTGGAGATAAATTAAACTGCGTGGGATTGTTTGTAACTTGGCACCAAAAGTGTCCGCCTGTGGGATTGTTCTTAACTATATATTTAATTGCAGAAGGTTGAGATTGCTCATAACTTTGTACTAAAACTGCATAAATGTAGGATTGTATGTAACTCGGTATTAAACGCATAGTATTGTTTATGGACTTGTACTAAAACTGCTTACGGGATTGTTTATAATTTGATACCAAAATTGCCGACGTGTCGGATTGTTCATTTCTTGGTACTAAGACTGAATACGTGTGAGATTGTTTAGAACTTGAAACCAAAATTTCAATGTGTGGGATTATTTATAACTTGGTACTGAAACTGACAAAAACTGAACTTCGAAATGGCACTTAAACTACATACTTCTTGTAGTGTTTATAACTTGGTACTAAATCTGCCTACGTGTGGGATTGTTTGTAACTTGGGACTAAAACCTACCTACGTAGTTTATAACTTATTTATATATTTATAAATGTTTGCTCATGTGTGAGACTTTATAACTGTCACAAAATGAAATTGGAATGGTACTAAAAGTGCACAAGATACTTGGCTACCAAATGTGATAAAAACAAATCGTTGGTGGACAAGCATGTGAAAAACAGTATCACGTGATCTGTATTACTTGTCTTTGTCGTGAAAACAAGGCGGATATATTACAACTGCAAATAGATTTAGGTCAAAGTTTTTTTTGATGGCAAATATGTACAGTAGCTACTACATATGGGACTTTTTATACCTGCATGCTGAGGTACTAATCTTCCTACTTGTGAGATTGGTACCAAAGTGTCATACGTGTGAGATTGGTTAAACCTTGACACTAGAACAAGCTACGTGTGGGATTGTGTACATCTTGGTACTATAATTGCCTAAATGTGAGACTGTATATACCTTGGTACTAAATTGCATACGTGTGGAATTGTTTATAAATTGATTCTAAAATTACCAACGCTTGGATTACTTATAACATGGTACAAAACTGCATACGTGTGTGATTGTTCATTTCTTGGTACTAACACTGCATACGTGTGTGATTGTTGATTTCTTGGTACTAACACTGCATACGTGCGCGATTATTTAGAACTTGGAACTAAAACTGCGTACGTTTGAGATTTTGTATAATTTTGTGCTAAATTTGCCTACATCTGGGATTGTTATAAATTGGTACTAAAACTGCCTACTTGATGGACTGTTTGCAACATGGTACTAAACTGACCATGTATGGGATGATATATGACTTCGTACTAACACTGCCGATGTGTGTGTCTATAACTTTGTACAAAAATTGTACACGTGTGAGATTGTTCATAACTTGGAACTAAATCTGCATACGTGTGAGATTACTTATAACTTGGTATCAAATCTGCACACGTGTGAGATTGCTTATAACTTGGTATCAAAACTGCCAACGTGTGGGATTGTTTATAATGTGGTACACAATTGCCTAGATGTGAGATTGTTCATAGTTTGATACTAATACTGCTTACACATGAGATTATTTACAATTCGGTACTAAAATTGACTTGTAGGGATGTCCGTACCTTGGTACTAAAACTGCATACCAATGGGATTTTTTATACCTGTGTAACAGCTTTCTCCCGTGAAACCTTGTGCACATCCAGTAAGACAGTGTCCTGTCACTTTGTTACAAAGCTCATTTGAGTTATAACAGTTACAAGAAAAATCACATTGGTCTCCAAACCAAAAGTCTTCACATCCTGGAATAACAAAAATGTAGAATATGAGAATTTTCAATTTGAAAGGCTTTTATTCTCAATCCATCATATCTTGTCGACAGTCGGAGAGACGAGTGCAATGGATGATCAATGCCTTACTGTCATGTATTCTAAAGTGCATATATTTCAGGTGAATATTCGATAAAAGATCATTAAAAGTACAGTAACATGTTTTGGGAAAATGATCGTATACTAACAGCTCTTCCATGCAGGGTGAACGGAGTCAATATTGGTTCAGCTAAAAGATGTCAGTATTCACTTAGATATCCACACACACACAAGCTGATTGTGATTTAAATGGTGTTGTGAATGGTGTTGTTCCAATACAAAATGAAAGTTTAACTCTCTGTGCCGCTCATGTAATTGCTCTCTGATCTGGGGTATTTTTTTTTATAGAGATACTCATGTCATTTATTTCAATTGATAAGTCGGTACATAATTATTTTAGCGATGGTGTATAGTACGTCAAGTAATATCAAGTCCAGCGTATCTATACAATATATATATTGTGATTTAACTTCTTCAAGTTATGTGTAAATTCGTGTAAATGGTTTTGTACCAATAAAATTTAATCAAAGTTTAATGTGCCGCTCATATGTAACCAGAAGAAATATAAATGAAAAAAGTAAACTGCCAATACGGTCAAATAGCTCTGATGCGCATTTTAGGGCGAAGCCCGCGCACTAAAATTTATAAACTTTCCCACACTAACCATGCGTAAAATAACCATTGAGCACGCCTGTGAAAACATTATTTCTATTCTATTTCACTACCCAAATTGATTATCAACAAATATTATAATGAAATGTTGAAAACCTATTTTAAACTTTGACAACCTTTCTCCCCTCTCTTGAAAAAAATCGTCCACCGATGCTCCCGTCTCGGTTGGCATCGTGCCAATGTCAGTGGACGAGTTTATGTGGTCTCCCAAATGGGGAGTGATACTGTCAGCTGTGTCAGCTGTGTGGCAATTATGTGGATATGTCTATTTGTGTCGCTTTGTTAATCAATTTCACGATAGAAACAACAGCTAAACTTGAAAAATAAATTTTATCTTGTAATTTATTTGTTTGTTTTATTCGATTGTTACTTGTATGAAAGCAGACGTCCCTTTCCTCAACCGACTTGTGAAATGGAATCTCCCAATGAACACCTGCACTTGACGGGTGTTGATTTCGCATAACCGTGCTAAAACCTGTGAGAAATGCACGGTTAGCTCGATCTTATTGACACAAGTGTTATAGAATGACCCTTTGAGAATGTTTGCAGTGACAGCTCGTTTACACCATTAAAGTGATATTTCAACACTTAAGTTTTGAGTGTTCATGATCAAGAAAATCGTTATATTTTTGCCGACGCTAGAATAATTATGGATTGATTCATCAATTTACAAATGTGAGGCCTGTAATTAAATCATATATATCAGACCTGTGTGGATATCAGGGTAATGCTACTGGAAACAGTACTCACGATATATCCTCAGTCCACGGATGCTGAGGGCTGTATATCTTCGTACAATGAATCTGACATAGCGGCCATACAGCGGCGTCGTACAGTTGATGTTGTAAACCTCCAATGCGTCCATCTGATTATCTGTGTAGCACATGTCGATTTTTCTGAATGAACTGCTGTTGCTGACTTCCATTTCAAACCCGCTTATGTTCTCCAGAGCTGGTGAAGATCAAATTAAAGAATCTAATTAAATCAATTAATTTAATTAATTAGATTAAGTTAATTAAATTTTATCTAAAACAATATAAAATTCTAAACCAATATTTACCTCATATGAGGAGAACAGATTTTGGATAATCACTATGTAGGGGCCATGTTAGAGCCACCTTGAAGACTGGGATATCTTAATCGTATCAGAAATTAAATCTCTCTCAGCTACCTACCTTATGGATTGTGCCAATTCAATTCCTGTAACTGAACGATTTTTGATGAACTCTATAAGATTTCTTGAACTCAAGCACTGGGTGAAATAATATTCCTCGAACGCATGGCTCACTCAACGTTTTCTTAGGATAAAGGCACTTTTTGCCATGTAAAACATTGTTTGTAGCACCATTAGGGAACATCCTTAGTCCATCAGACACACACATTACATACAGGAATTTGGACATGATGACTACGTAAAATCCCTATCACTGACCATCGTTGTTTATCCACGTGATTTTCCAAGTCAATGTCACAGTATATTTCTGTTACGCTTGATTGTGACTGTTCATTTGAACATCATGGAGATTCCGCATCCATAATCGATACAGCTTATTCATAATAAATGTTTAACACCAACACGAATACATATCAATACAAACTATAGTCTCTTGTAAGGGAGATGCTGTCAATGGTTTCAACGATGCCTCCAAGACCTGTTGAATTTCCTATCGTCGAGTCTGTATGACTGCCCATATTTTACCATTCTTGTGACATATTTCTGGATATTTTGCACAAGAGTTTGGGGTGGGACAGAAAAGAACTCAAGAGTGGGCTTCAAATTGTATCTTGTCCATCACTCCCTCGAATGTGTCAGAAGGATATAACCAGATCTAACAAACAAAATGAAATAGAATAGATGGGTTGTTTGAGCATAGAACGTATCACCATAAAACGTTTTGTCAATCTAATTCTGTCGATATGGCAATGATAAACCGATAGCCTCGCGAGAATGTGAATTTTTGTGGTGCGATTGTAAATTCGGGTGGTATTAACGTCTGATACAAAAATATGTGGGTTCAAAGAGAAATGTAAACTTACACTTTAATCCGTTGTAGATTCGCATCGAGTGTATAATGTTGATACGGCCAGTATCAATCCCGAGATACGGGTCCCACTCTGTGTTCGAGGCAAACCTGGTAGACAAATCTCCATCTACTGCTCTCACTCCCCAAAACTTTCGGTCATCATTATTGTAAACAGAACTTCTCTCTGTAGACTGTTTATACGCAACGTTTTCTGAAATCATTGGACAAAAAGGATATGTGTAGCCATTTAACGTATTTCCATAGTAAATTTGTGGTACAAGTAAGGAATCCGTCGATGAGACTTTGCATTACAACTGATCAACGTAAAATCATAATAGCGTCATCTCAATTTGGGATGAATTGAACATTTATATGTTTACATATAGTGAGGCGTTGCACGAGTTTTTGATCTCAAATAAGCAATGGTTTGGAAACAATCCACCACATCTGATACAACATTTATAATTTTGCGTGAGGACGACTTACTTCGTTGGCATGTTGGACCACTCCAAGGTATGGCACACTCATTACCGCATGCAGTGCTCGTCTTGTTACCGCAACCGTTCTGACAGTGACAGTATGTGCGACAATAAGGGCCCATTTTCTCTCCCGGACACGGAGCTGTGAATGTCGGAAAACAGACTGTTCATTGCATCATTATGATAATTTCTGCTTGTCATGTATAAAGTAAGTTCAACAAAATAGGTGATATTATTATGAGTTAGGAAACCTCTATAGGTTGGTAGATTTTGAGTATCGCAAACTGTTGACATCGTCCAGTCAAAGGTTAGTTTTTCTCTTCAAAATCGTATCAAATTGACGTTTTAATAGTCACGGGTGAAAAGACTTGTAACTGAGATTCCTGGTATATTTGCACACCTGCATAATACTTACAATCTACAGGTTTAACGATGAATGGATCGTTGTGGCAGTTGCTGTCTTTCTCGAACATTTTCTTCCAAGCTACTGCAGTTGTTTTTTATGCTGATATAACAAACCATGGAAGGTGGGAACATTATATATAGTTCATCCAGCGTAGCTGGTCCTATGGTGAACACGAATAGATGTCCCGAAAATCTATTTATGGAGATTAATTTATTTCGCCCATCATACCAAGATTCCAGAAATTCATGGAATCAGCCATAGGTTGCTGTAATCCTACACAGCCAACTTTCCACATATTGGTACCGTTTGGTAACTGAATGGTAACCGCAAAGAAGGGCCCTTGAACGGTATAACTCAGTGCATTACCAGTCAGTACTGACCAGTATCCACACAGTACCACTCAGTAACTGGTCAATACTGATTGGATACCGTACAGTATAACAATGAACAGGACTGAATAGTACTGCATGGTTACTGAACAATAACCACCATGTTACTGTGCAGTACTGCTCACTTTCCTCTTGGAAACAGGCTGTTGCTGACACTGCTCAGTTCAGTGCGATGCAGTTCTGAGCTGTGATTACCTCACAGGAAATGTTCAGTTACAGCTCAGTACTTGCATGTATGGTGAGTCTTTCTGTGCAGTACTGTTCAGTAGCGTACAGCACGGTACGATGAAACTAATTGAACTATTAATTTCTATTTTTGGCAAAGGATCACTTATGTTAGGTGAGGTAGAGGTGCCAAAAATAAAATATTACATACACAAGAAATTGTTCAGTTGGCATGAAGTACAATATTATATTGTATATTCAGAAAAATTTCTAGGCACTGAATATCACCACTCTCGAATAACAGGGCCGTGAAGTAGTTCATTCGTGCAAAATCGACAATTTGGAGACGAAAATACCTCATATTTGTTTCTAAAAACATATGAAGATAAACGATAAGAGATTTGGTCTACGACTACGTATTTGAACAGCGAGTATGCTATATCAAGCTGATTCTGGTTATCGTTTATCTTCATATGTTTATAGAAAGAAATATGATGATGTGTTTTCGCCTCAAAATTGTCGATTTTGCACGAATGCACTACTTCACGGCCCTGTTATTCGAGAATGATAAGACTCAGTGCCTTGAAACTTTTCTGAATATACAATATAATACTGTACTTCATGCCAACTGAACAATTTCTTTGTATATAATATTTTATTTTTGGCGCTTCTACCGCACCTGCTCTGGGGCCATTTACCCATCTAAACATACGAGGCCCAAAATTTATACTTGTACCCACACAAGGTGGCCGATGAGCAGCTTCTGCGATGGCACTATTTTACTTTGGGAAATCGCGCATTCTGACATATTGCAGTATCGCAACCTTCGCAGCGACCAACTTCTTTTGGCTACTTTTGAATCGTATACGTTACATAGATGCATTCATACATTCGTTTCGCGCTTGCAATCAAGGCATGCTTATAACACACCTCCCTTGCTGATATTTGCACCGAGATCCGATCAGGCATACAAGAAAAAATAATACTACAAAGCGTACAAGTTTCCTGCAAGAGAGACTTAATTGTTATGATTCAACTTCAATACAAAAAATGGTTATTGTGAATGCTGTATTTTACTATTGTGAATGCTGTATTTTACTATTGTGAATGCCGTATTTTACTATTGTGGATGCTGTATTTTACTATTGTGAATGCTGTATTTAATAGATGGATCACGGTTGTTTATTTGATGTCATAGTCCACTCGTAGTCTATGAACGCTCTTTGCATCTAAAATGAGAAATTATCACATTGTTTCACTCCGATCCGATGAATATAAAGAGTGAATTTGAACAGCTGGATTTTCATGAGATGATTAAATTACAAGTTGCTACTGACTAAATATCGATTTTGAGAGACTCGCACTAGTTCTCTTCGCGATATTACCAATAGTGAGTGAGTGAATATGATTTAACGTCGCTTTCAAATATATTTCACTCATATCAAGACGGGGTCCTATTCCTTTTCACACCCGGGAATCCTACGCGTAGGTGCCTATTCCTTTTTACATCCGGGAACCACGAGTGCCTCAGTTAGTCGCCTCTTACGACAAGCTGTCTTTGGAGAGGAGGCGTATTCTTACTATGACCTGCGCTGTGCACAACGACATCCCAGGTCAATCCACGAAAGCCCCACGAGGGGATGTGTATACAAAATATCGTTGTTGGTGGCAACTACTTTCTCGGCTCAATGAAACATATTTTAAATCATCCGGTTATGGATATCAAACATGGGAGCTGGTGGACGGGTGACTAGGACAGGAGAACTGTTTTGCCGTGAGGTGTGGCCCATACAATCACATTCGGTATGCATCTTGGTATTATTAATCCTGACCATGCTGACAGATAAATAAAAGAGATTGGTCTACATATTGAGAAATAACATACCATGGTGGTGGAGGGGAGAAGAGCGTACGGACAAGAAGTCACGGGACTTCACATGCCGATAGTCTAAATGCATTCATCTCAACGACATCGAAAGGATCAAGAGCGATTCTTGTGATGTTTTGTCCCAACCACGCTTTTATTGTATTATTCATGTGAAGATCTTGAACTGAAATGAGCACACGGCCCCTAGCACCGGCTCAAGTGGAATTAGATAGAAATGTCCAAGAACAATATTTTGCTTCAGTGGACACTGGGATAGGTACTTGGTACGCTTATTATGCCTCTCGTCACCGCAGCTGATTGAGGGCACAGCAAATTGAAAAAAACTTCAAAGTTATCTTGAACACGTTTCATTTTTCAATGTAGAATTTAGATTAGTGAATCTGTATTCACAGCATGACAAACTGATTTTCAAATAATTTCAGTTTGTTTATACTTGGAATCAACAGATATATGCATCACAACGTGTAAATAAAGAGCATCGTGTTGCATTGTATGAACAATCGTCACATGACGATGCGAAAGCAAAAATATACCTGCACCAGTCTGAATATAGAAACAAATCAAGTAACATTTGTACAAAGTTGACAACATGAAGATTCAAATTATATAATTACTGAAGCTGATTTGATAGCGTCATCTAGTACACTGTGACGATCGCCAGCCAGAAAAGGCATTGTTGGCAAAATGTAAATGGTCTGAATCCGTGCTGTTCCAAACAGCCATGACCAAACATTCACTTTCTGGAAATGACCTGATTATAAGATAATCAGTCTTTCTCATAAGAAATAGAAAACAATGTATTGACTCTATTCAGCGTTTCCCACAATACTATGGGAAGTGCAATTTCTCAGTTCCTCCCTATGCTTTTCTGTGAGGGAATATTTTAACTGGCGATAGTTGGCATATGTCTAACTTGAATTGACAAAATTTCAATTGGATGTCGCGTCAAGAAAATTATACTTCTTCAGCAGATTTTTCTGCTCGCATTTAAACCATAAAAATATTAATTATATGTACCGTGCCAGTTATGGTAAAAACGTTACAAGTACACACTTTGGACAGGACCAGGTCTCCCGACAAAATGTGTATCACTAATATGTGTTATGTTACCGACTCCTGCTACAGTGATCAGTATTTACACTTACTCTACTACTCATGTGCCATTGTTTTTATACGCGGCCAGGCAAGAAAGCAAATATGTCTATAGCTATATGGTTAAGAAAGAATAACCAATAATAATTGCTGTACACTGCTTTCAAAGTAAGTATAATACTCTGGTATTATGATGTCACATTTATACCGTTTATCGCTAGTTACAAACTGGTGAATTTCCCCTATAGCCACACGGCAGAAATGATATATATACTACACAGATGTGTGTGCGAAAAGTCCGTGGACACAGTTATTCAATTATTATTTATTGTGGGAAAGCCGAATTGAAAAGTATTACGCTTATGGACATATGTTAAACTGGTTCACAAATATCAAGGACATATTTTCCTGTCCTATATTTATGATTATTTTATACCTCACATATATTTATCGTTCTGACTGTTTCAACACAGGGTTTGGGTACGGATATAGAAATGTTAAGCTGAACCTTCCTGCTTCCTGCGAATTTCGAACTAGACGTTTCAACGCCGTATTTTATGTTAGCATGAACTGTTATGTGGGAGTTACCACTACTGCGTCCGTCTGATAAACCATTTCTTCAAATAGCACAAGTAGTGATACTGAGTACCAGGAAAATGTTAGAAAATGTTATCTGCCGCAAAGTAACAAGACTGCCAGCAGTCGAGGGAAAGACCACAAAAACTTATCCTTTCGTCCATCAGCTACGTTTTGATGCATGACAGTTCTATAATACGGTGCAATGGTCATTCTTACCAGAGAAACACTAGACCACAGTTTTTTGACGAAAATATGTGAAAATAAACATTTTTTCGTGTCTTTTATTCCATCTCAGATTTTGTATCCCCCACAACAGTATATGAGATTCATAATCTACATCTGTGCCAAATATGTGAGGTATTCTTCATAATTCTATAATCTATGACTAGATTTACAATTTCTGGAATGTTGTCCTCATAGGTATATCCAGCAATTTTATCTGATTCAATTGCTGCAAACTAAATATACAACTGACGTACATTGTATCAGTGTCGAGTATAATTTTATAGTTTTTGAATGATGCCATTCTCATGGAAAAGACCTTCATGATGACGTATCACTTGTGTCTCTACATCACGTTGTTATCAAGCTATGGGCCATGGCAATCTCCTGAATGTACGATTTGATGCTTGTACTTGGCGTACTAAATACAGACTCTTAATACATGTATGCCACAAGGTTCTGCACTGCCTTCATGTGGTATATCGTGCATGTCGATTATATACCGTACTTATAACACAGTAAAATACAACATGGTCTGTCCATCCCCCTCCACCTTCGAAATATGGTCCCAAATATGTCTATGTTACTCTCCGGATGAATTCCTTTAGAATTTATTATATACTCTGTCTCTATGTTGTGTGGTTATCGGGTTATAGAAACACAGACGGACGGACAGACAGTCACTGACAGTAAAATCAAAATGGGTTTAAGACATTCCGTACCCTAGTCATTTCGTACCCTAAATATTACGTGCCTAAGTCATTTCCGATTCTAACCATGTCGTACCATATTAGAAATAAGATTATCTGTTTGTCTCATTCAGCGGTACCAAAGTACTCCTGTACCAAATTACTATGATTTCAAAAATAATTACTTCAATAATAAAATAATGAAATTGTTGAAGCCTAAAGTTGCCATCCTTTCCCGTTAGTTGCTGACCACAATAAGGGTGATTTACCGCCAGCTGTGAGCGATAACGTACTTAGCGATAATTCTCTTCAGTCTCCGGAGTGAAAATCATGGCCGTCATTTGCACTTATCCATTCAATGACCATTCTATCTACAATTTGTACTCACTGAATTGTTTGAACCAATCAAATCAATCAACGATAGCAAGAACCAATATATATACACAAGGAATCCTGTACATTTTATCAATCAAACAATTAGTTTCATTTTCTGCATATATGTTTAAATTTATATCTGCCCCAAACCTCATATGAGTCAACATCTAGAAAGCAAAAGCTACGGAGAATCTCATCGATTGTATCTATTTCTTTATGAATTGCATGTTATTGATTTCAGATTTCTTAACATGTAAATTGCAAATATTCCTCATTGACTTTATATGCTAACCCATTATTTAATATCAATGAGCTGTTAGTACAACGCTTTAATAAATGCTAAATACAATTTTGCAACCTTGTAACTTATTCGTTTACGTTCCTTTCGACTGCTTTTCCTTGTGTCTAATCAGTTTTTCAAGACTACTGACCAGTGCTAAATATCACTGATTGTATTTTTAACCCGGTAATCTGATTATGCTTACCATTATCCGCATGCTATGACTGAACGATGTGAAATTTACCTCGGTAATGTGTCATAGTAATGCCGCTAACCTGTCGTTTTTATTTAACAGAATGATCTACCAAACATAACAATAATAACTTTTTATTTCGAAGTCCATATGTACAAAGAAATAGCTGTGGTGAATGTGTAGTACTACCTAAAATTGTAAAAAGTTTCCTTCCATTTAGTCAGCAACACATATTTAAGCTGATGGTCAGAGTTACGTCTAGTATACAACAACAGGTTGTCACTCTAGTCAATTCGGGGTTTAAATGAATATAAAAGCTTCCTCGTCAGTTCACCAAACGATGAAATACTATTGATAGTAACATTGCACTAGTGCTACAAATATATGTGTAATTCAAGAACCTTCTAATGTTATACATAACCTTGCTATCTTTGAGTACACAGTCTTAGTATACGTGTTCCAAAGTTGATAACAATAAACATTGCAACAGTATGCTTTGAAAAGAGATTTCTTCACGGCGGGCGTACAGGCATGGAGTTTTCTGAGTAGTATATCGACATGAACACACCTGTTTTCTCCTCTGAGATTCCATATCCGCATTGTCCAAAATATAACAAGTTATAATATGACCCAGGTAGGTGTAACGGTCGACATATTGCAAAAAACGCCCCTTATAACTTAACTACATGAGGCCTAAAGCCTCCATAGCGTCTAGGTGCCAAAACCATGCAAACGGTCTTCTTAGTGTTATATATTATACCCTGGGACTCGGCTTATACAGAGCAGTAGTCCAATAGTGCATGTAGGCTTTGGCAGATGGGCATATGAGACACATGTCATCCGCGTACAACAAATGATTGATGAACAAACCAGAAAACTTGCACCCAACTCCAGCCGAGGATAACGACGCATGAGGATCATGTAAAAAAATAGCTAAAGGACAGGGAGATATATCCCACCTTGTCTGACACCATTAGTTACGATGAAAAACAAAGAGTGTTGAATCCCACCTAACCGCAAATTGCTGTACGTTTCACCATATAACCCAAATTTTAACAAAACACATGGTCAGATTACGATCTATCAGCTTTTTGAGAAGCGTCCAATGGTTAATTCTAACAAAAGCCTTACTATTATTAACATTATTCCTTCAGAATATAAACAAAGTGGTCAGTAGAACGCCCAGATTTAAAACAACACTGAAAATCAGAGTTATTCTTATGGTTTTTATGGTCTTTTTGGTATTCGCATATTTGTTATGTAAACAATTCAACAACATTTAAGATAACAGTGGCAAAGATCACGGGAGTCCCTCTCCGAACCGACACCCTCTTGCTGACGACACCCTCTTGCTCTTGCTGCTCAAGATAGTTTTGAAGTATTTACCACTCACGCTTATAGCCAGAAAGACGTACATGGTAGGCAGCTGCATATTCACAATCTACATAAAATCCTGATTTCTGATTAACATATTTGTGGATGTTGTGAACTCGCGTAGCAGGGTGCAGACTTGCGACGAAGATCTCAACAAGAGGGTAAGACTGGACTCCAGGGAGATCAGATTTATTCTCGGATTTAGATCGCGAAACACTCGCGAACATGTCATTTGATCTTGTCAACACACTGCCATTCTCCGTCGACTCCCATCGACTCTCGGGAAATGAGAATCGTATGATGAGAACGAATAAGAACATCTCGGTTCATCACTGTAATATCCGGAGAATTATGTAACTGAGGTGATTCATCATTAACTTTATTGGCACTGACGTCGAGGAAAGTACCTTGCGATCCTTCAATTGTGGCGGCAAGTGTATTTCCAGAACTAAAAGCACCATCAGTTACTAAAGGGCCACTCGTAGAACTGGCAGAGCTCCACCAGTTTTCGCTGCATGTACATTAGTGGAGCTTAACTGATATTTTTGGGTAAATTTAGCCAATTTCTTGAGTACAGTTATCTGCGCATTACCTAAAGTGTCGATCTTGTTGGTGACGTTCTACAAATGCTTCTTCAGACCATTTAGTTGTCGCACAAAAACAGTAACATCTGACATTACATTTTCAAACCGTTGATTTCCAATAAGAGCGTTGTCACGTCAATATGGTTTGTGGACACCGGTTGCCTTTTTGCAACGAAATAAGGCATATATACAGGGTTCAATTCGTGCAAGATTTTGGCATTTTTTGTTTTGTATTGACTTATTTTATTTGGCCCATTTCTCTTCGACATCTTGTGGTCAGTAGATGGTGAATCATTTGGGTAGAAGATCTTTAGCCTCTTGAGCCTCAACGTTAGTATATACGTCTTCACATAGTTTTATCACTGTGTAGACAGGCATAATGACAATTTAATCCACCATGTAGAAGAGAAGCTCATAAATAATTGGCTCGGAGGGATGAAGTGTATTGGATTCATTTTTATCCTCTTCTCCAGGATCATCTAGCTCATGCTCAGAACTAGCAGCGTCATCAGTTATGATCTACCGTAGGGAGCCTCACTGAAATAATCGGCAAAATACGTTGGATAGGACGCCAGCAAACAAAATGGCAGCTTCGCCATGCAGAAAATTATAGCGAATCTGACGAGTTCGACAGGTAAGACGTACATGAATACTACCGAGAGTCCGTCATACCTTCATATCCATTCGTGCACAGATTTCAGTTGGTCCCATGAATCCAACGATATTTTGAGGAAATCGGAGCGGTAAAAAGTAAACAAAGTTCAACGATATGACGTCACAAAACCCCACTAAAGTTTACACATTTCCTCCAAATAATATAATTATAATTCACACTGATTTAAAACGCCCTGAAACCACCACAGCTCCTGGAATAGGATATATGGTACGAGATATTTGGGGTACGAAACTGTTAGGATACGAAATGGTTTGTACGAATTGGTCAGAGGCGAAGTGGTTTGGGTACGAAGTGCCATGAAATCGAACAAAATTTGCGACGTGCTGTGCTAATTCTTAAGCTAGTTACATCTCGCTTGCCCATATTCTTTGGTTATCCTTACGCCAAAATGCTTGTGCTCATCAATCTCGTCTTTTACAACATTGTCCATATATTTCTCGGATTCTTGCTCGGATTCTTGCTGCTGTCTATAAGGTTGCCGTCAACGGTTGGAATTTTTTAGATCCGAACAAGCTGTAACGATATGCTGGTGACAAAAGTCTGTATGTACATTTTTTATAGCGGCAGACACGAAAATGTCATCTAAAACACAGGACACGTACAGTTAATACCATGCATCATGTACCCACTACACGTAGAACATAATCTCTCCAGTAAATCCTCGATAAAGTGCGTATACCTCCTCATTGTTATAACACCGCCTTTTACCGGGAGTCAGTTTGATAGTCTGTCAGTACTATAAACATATTCGTCTACCGTTGTTTTATTAGTTATATGCATTTTTAGATTTTTTAGTGGAGGTTGGATACTTTATCTGTTGCCAGTGGACTAACAAAAGAGAGTTGCCGCTGGCAACAGGCATTTTCCAGCGCTCCGAGATGTCCAATAACATCAGCTCTAACCTTCAGAAATTTGTTGACAGGGATGCACCACGTAAACAGAAAATAAGCACTTTTCAGGATTTATTTTCAGGAGATGAAGCTTACAGATTGTTGTACATGTTGTTTTCAGTACCAATACATTATTTCAAATATAGAGTGAGTGAGTGAGTGAGTCGCTTTCAACAATTATAGATGACCTTACATAAAGAGAACATTTGCAATTCCTCGTCATTTTAATGAATTTAATTGATAGTTAAAACTTGAAGGTAATAAAATAAACTAGATACAGTCGATCGAATACGATCGAGGAGGCATCTCTCTTACATGTTAAGTAAAGGAAACATTCATTATTTGTGAAGGGAGGGAAAATGTAAAACTCCGGAAAAACAATTTTAACATGGCTTCCAGGTGGTGCAACCTATATGCGATTCGACACAAAAATATCCCCAAAAGATAACTTGAGGAAAGATACATATACCCACAAACTAAATTTGGAAGAATCCGTTCGGGTCTTCGGCAGTTACTGTCCGGAAATACAATTTTCCCTCTGCCCACGGTTGGCGCCACGTATAGGCAGATAGGCATAGAAAAAACCATCCCAACCGAGATCTTGAGCCAATATCCCTTGACATTGGAAATAGGAAACTGAATCTGTTACCAAAATGTTGTTTCGGCCCACAGGTGGCGCCACCTATAAGCAGATCGACGTGAAAAACAATCCCAATCGAAACCTTCAGGCAAGGTACCCATATACCTAACTTGGAAATAATCCACTTTTTTAAAAGTTATTGTTCGGAAACATTATTTTAAATTGGCCCCCATGTGGCGCCACCTATATGTAGATCGGCATGAAAAACAATGCTTGAGGCGAGGTAACCAGATACCAAATTTGGAAAGAATCGGTCCAGGTTTTCAAACGCTTTTGTCTGAAAACATTTTCAACTGAGCCTCCAGGTGGCACCACATATAGCCGAATGAACACGAAAAACTATCTCAAGTCAAATATTGAGACAAGGTACTCACACACCAAATTTGGAAACATGGGTCTGTGCATGATAAATGGAGCCCTTTGTGGTTGCAATTCAATGAGGGGTGGCAAAATTATACCAACTTTTCAGACTACACACAAATTTTAACTTTCTGCCAAGAAATATTGGATACATAGGCTCAAACGCAATATATGAGGGTCGACCGAGGGCTAGTTGAGAAAACAAATGATTTGATAGCAAAATTGAAGGAAATAAGTGGATCAGCACCAAATAAGACAATCACATGGTCTTGTTACCTGTACCTCCTACCTAGATTTGACACTGAGATATCAGTGGCTTTAAAATCTGCAAGTCCGTTGTCTCTGTTTAATTCATTTGTGAGAGAAATGTATATTGTAGTAGGGCCTAAAATCATCATACTGTACACAGTTGAATGGCATGACTGTAAAACAGGAACTGAATGTATTTTTAGATGCAAATGGCTTCAGACTATTTTGACAGTCATAACTTTGAACAATAGGTGTCTTCCCCTAAACAGGAGCAATATGCGCAACAAATTTGAAGTTGATTGACGAAGGCATTCGGCGGAAAAGATTGAACAAAAAAGAAATTTGCATATAAGGGGTTTTGTAGATAAAAACCCGGTTTCGGACAGCGTTGAAAAACAATAGGTGGCTTCCCCTAGGCAGGACCAATATGCACCACATATTTGAAGTTGATTTACGAAGGCATTCAAAAGTTATCCGACGGAAAAGAAGAGTGGGGGAAAAGAAGAAGCGGAAGAAAGAAGAAACTGACAAACCCATAAGGCTAGGGATGACTAATTACTGTTAAATTAACTTACCCGTAACTTTGCTGGAAACAGCGAAGATGAAGAATAGAATAGCCCACAATTTATGCCTCATCGTGACAGATCTACTCTATCGAGGCGGGCAAACTGCACTTATCTTTCCACTTAAATTGAGTTACTCGGAGACGCGTGGATCCAGGCAAATACACATGCCTTCATTATCGTCTGTTTGTCAATTTTAGGTTGTGTAGCTCTCTAATTTCTAGGAACAAGGAAGTGAATCAGTACACGCAGTATTCTGTGTAACCAGTTTTAGATAGCGAATACTTACTATACATTGTTCTTTCGGGAATTCAAATAAAAACAAGAGTCGAGGTGAAATCGCGGGCGGGCGGGTTTTAGGGTGGAACCGCGGAAGTTGAAGGGAAATTAATTAGCCGGTGGCTATTAAAGAGTGTCAGGCTCCTACCTTTTAACCCAGCTAGGACATTTTTCTCCACATTGGAGATATGTGTCCGTCCTTAGTTGCAGCAGAAAAGAATATGAAAACGGACACTAATCACTAAGACATTCTTGGCCATCATACCGCTGCAAGAGGCTGACTGGATACCTCATAGTTTTCACATGAACACCTGCAATAAAAAACATCTGCAATAAAAAACGCGACCAAGATACTCGGTCTGCGTTCGAGAATCCTCCGTATTCTCCGATCAGAATTTGAGATGCCGACTGAAGCTTTCCTGTGGAGTCATATGGTTGCTTTTTAGTCGCCAGACGTCGTCAATATTTTCCCACCTCTTGGATATCGTTCCACTTTGGATGTTATGTGTGGAAGTTCAGTACAATTACAAGCTTCTAGTCCGTCATTTATAATTCAACCGTCGTCCATTAAAGAATATCCGCGTCCATAATCCAAATATCTATTCCATATTTCATATAACAGTATTAGCACCAAATTCAAAAAGACAATCATAGTATACATAAACATAGGCTAGTTTCCTGCAAGAGAGAAGCGGTCAACAGTTTTGCAATGATGCCGACAAGACATCATGATGTCCCAAAAATATAAAATCCGTATCGCTGATCAGTATTCTTGATCCATAATAATTAATTCATGATTTTGTAGAACATGACAAAGCGGGTTGGTAAAACATCTGCCGCCTCATACAACAATTTATTGGGAATACTCATAGTTAAACCACACCCGTGGAGTCAGTTCTTCATCACTTGGTGCATTTTTTCCATCGTATGGTAAAAAACATGGCAGGCAATACAAGGTTTTCGGTCTCTACTGACAGAGTGGAGGATACAGATGGGCATGGGCAGTGGATAATCTTGTAGCCTATCAGGGACCGATTTAATCATAGAAGCGATGTGATCACAATTCCCTATCTGCCAAGATCCAGTTTTCTGTAAATAGGGAGCTTCTCGACTTTGGGGCACACTGTGAACGGCATGATAGCGTGACGAGAAGAGCGGCATGCTCCTTCCGTAGCGCTTCTGATAAAACTACGCGAGCGAGAGGCCGTTGGGTCGGTCTAATATAATTTGTTACTCGATCACGTTTAGGCTAACCATTTCGCGCAAAGACTCGCGAAATACAATTCACAAAATATATCTAAGTTGTATTGTCATCTTTTGTTCGGGATAGTTTTTGTACCTTTTCAACGGGAGGTCTTACGCCAAATCTTTACCAAGGTATTTTTCATGCACAAATTGACAACTGAATCTGTAAAATATTCAGTGTATCCCGCTGTGCTTCCCTGCGGAGGTTCGTAATAATGCCACAAGAATTAATTTCACACGAGCGAATACAAACACTCGAAATATCTGCTTGAATACACCGATTTATAGCCTATTATTTTATTCTGTGTGAAAGAACACACTTTGTGGCCTTGTTCTATAGTCGAAAATCAGCTTCCAATTACGCAAATTCCACCAAGTGTTGGGGTCGAGTCCATGTGACTAACCACAAATTGACCTATTTACGGCCTTTGGCAAATAAAGGCAGCCTGGATAGAAAAGTCTGTTTATCGTCCCCAGCTTTGTTTGTTGATTTTTTTCCACAATAATTTTCCTGCAAACAAAACTAGTATCTCGGTGTGTACGTGTTATGTAATGGTATTATGCTCTGCGCTGGCCCCGCGTCCGCCTCAGATCCCGGCCGCAACCATGCAGGTGCGTCTGAACAGACGCAATTGAATTCATTGTCATACAAAGGACTTGAAATGTCACTGAGCAGTTTCATTTATATTACCCATTCTGGTCAAATTGATTACCTAGAATCTGGACTCTAATTAATGTGTTTTGTACGATATTTATAAAATTTATCTGTCATTGTCCGTATTTTATTTGCCTGTATAAATGCATAACGCTAGGTTATTTTATGTGGTATCACTTATCATCACACGGAAGGATTTCCGACTTCAAGAAAATAACAAAGATCGATCTTCATTATCCTCCGATTCACAGAGATAAATGTTTTCTTCTTCCTATTACAATCAACTTTATATTAGATCAACAACTGTACATGCTCTAAATTCGAATGAAATCTTTCACGACGTCTTCACGAAGATATGCTTCCTCCGAGGTCCGTGTAACAAGAACAGCAGGGAAATCTTCGGTCTTCAATTTTACATTCCGGTTTTCTGGTGCAAAAAGTGAAGGCTTTATGCAAGAATTTCTTCCATTCACTCTAGATCTGTATTCCATTTGCGTTCCACAACATGATCTGTTATGAAGGCGACTGTAAAAAGGTTGACAAGTTTGGGCGATATGAGGAAAGAAAAAGTTATTTAAAATTGTTGAATAATATTTTATTTATCAGGATTTATATTAACCTTACATATTTTTTTGTGCTATCCGCAACTGTGCTATCCGCAACTATTTATCAGGATTTATATTAACCTTACATATTTTTCTGTGCTATCCGCATCTGTGCTATTACGCAACTTTTTAGTATTAAATGTAAATATTTAGGAATAATGTTGAACTAATTTCATGTAAATTTTTTATTTCAGATACTCCCGAAAAATTCTTTTTTTAATGTTGTCTTTGTAGTGTTAGTTACTTGAATTGACTTCTGTTGTTGGAATCTTTTTTAGTTGAAATCTTTGAAATTTACGTTCTCTCGGCATGTAAACTACAATTTGCAGTTTTAGTATTTCCGAAATTATGTTAGTGCATGGCATAGCGAAAGCTCTGTGTTCACTAATCTTTTCACACGTTTTTTTTCTAAAATTCTTTGACTAACAGCATGCATTCGTCCAACTACTGCCAACGAATTAAGGTAAGTAATAAATAAATCATCGTGGGTGGTCATGCAGGAACAGGTGACGAGACTGGATTCTTTCTGTCCTACCGGGCACGGTACCATACGAAGACAGCAATGGATATTGAGAGCAAGTCAACAACAATACCCTATAAAATATACCAGCTAAGCCACGAAGATTGTATCAGGGTAACTAATTCTCAATGGAAGGAATTATGGACCTTCTCAGTTAAGAGAACATATTCAGAGATCATCTGATGATACATGAAGTCCAGAAATGCATGTTATCGCATCAATACCATGGCCGAAATGTTGGACAGATATTTCATTGTCACTCCACCCTGACATCATTGTACCTGTTAGAAATAAAGAGAAAACAATTGAGAGACGTTTGGCTGAAGAGAATACAAGAACAGTTAGATCACATTTAATTAATGCCATTGATGATTACGGACAAAATGCAGTAGACGGAGGAAGGGAACAGGCTGGCGGAGCTACAGCTTTGTTGAATGACGGAGTCGCCGCTCCATTGACGTCCAGGCTGTCGGCTCCATAGAGGATATCGTGGATATAACTGTGTACTATTCTGCCTTCGCCACATTTTCTTGCAGTTGTCTGCCTCCTTCGTAATTTGTTTCTGATTGTGACGATTAACGAACATTTGAAGTATTGGTGACCCATGAAAGGCTAAACTTGATCGGGAAAAGTGAGGTTTTTCAGTGTACACAAATTCTTTCTTTTTTTAATTCGCAGGAGACATACAAGTCATAATGGATATACTGTGGTTCCATCCGAGTTGGGGGGAAAAAGAATGAAAAGGTTGAAAAGTTAAATTTAAGCACATGTACATGTATGTAATAAACAATTAAAAGTATATTGGTGGGGAAAAGATCAGAATGCAATAAATTGAGGGATAAATACCGGAGATGGGCGCAAAATATCACGGACTTCAGATGCCGTTTCTTCATCTCATGCACGCCATATCTGAAAAAACAGACAGACTGGACAAAAAAAAGAATGTATAATCTTCATACATATTATAGTTCAATTTTATCACAAATGAACGAACTCCCAAAGTTACGAATATACGTGCATCCTTACAAACCTGTTACAATATCGCCATTTGATTTCTCAAGCATCAGCCCAGGCTTACTTTAAACAATTCCCACGGAATGACTGAGCCAAATCTGCATGTCGCGGTATTCTCATTAATGAGGTCGAGTGTCAATTTCAGGTGGTCTAACTTTCTTCTTCGTCAATTGGTAAAGTTGCAAGACCACGGGAAATCACAAAACATTTGTGTTTATCAATTAAAGTATATCCCTTGCATACACAATCATTGGATAATTGTTGGAAGATATTTACTTGTTTTATCTTGTTGGAAAGCGAGACCATCGTGCGATGTAGAGTGCAGTTACAAAGTGCACACGCCCCCTTGTTAGGCCCCATGCAAGTCCAGGCGTGCGGTACAAACTATTAATAGACACGCGAGGCTGATTCAACACTTCGGGGGACATTCAGGGGTTCGGAGTTCACGTTTGATAAAATGATAAAACATTAAAATCTGTTTAATTAATAACTAGATTTTCTAAATTTAAAACTCTCACATTCAAAACCAAAGGAAATATAAACACCAACTTTAGTTTCGCGTAAAGCTCCAATTCATATGGACAGTATGAAGAGACCGTGACACAAATTAACGGTTTGTTCCTACGACATTTGTGTTTGTCGACACAATATTCTGCAAAGACCGTTATCATACAGCATTTTTTTCGTGTACAGCTGCATTCATATGGACAGTGTGAAAAAACCTTGACCTAATTCAATGGTTTGTTCCTACGACATTTGTGATTTTGTTTGTCGACACAATATTTTGTAAAGACCATTATAATATAGCAATTTCATTTCACTCCGGCTAATTCAGTACCGGTCGATCACATCCAACCATATAAAAACAACATAGTACGAGCATGCATGATCGTAGTCTATATTTTTCTGTTTCTGCTCTTTTAGACAGACAAGACATTATTGCAGTAAACGAAAATCTCGCCTTTTAAAATGAGTCCCGACTCCACCTCTGGTATTAAACAACACAGAAACAGATAAGCTGGGAATTCGCCCTAAACCCAACCCGGTTAGGACGACGAACGGCACGGCATGCCATGCCGTTCTCGAGGAGAGAGAGCGGCATAGGCCGCCCCGTTCGGATCTACCCACTATGCCGACCAGAGTTTTGAGACAGTCATGCCGTATACCGTTCCAATCGCCCTGATATGCCGTTCCCATGAAGGAATGCATGCCCCAAAGTCGAGAAGCTCCCTAAGCTAGAAAGTTAGAGCTGTTGTGGGTATTTTGTAAAATAAGCCCGCATTTACAATATACCCCGATTGGAATCATTTATCACAAGGTCCGTTCGTTTTCAATGAAATATACTGCCACTTCTGCTTGTGTAAAACCATTTAAGCTGACTGAAGAGCCACTGATGCACTTAGCTGAGCTAATTGTATTGTGGTAGTCCATATCACGGTCCCCGACAAGCCATCCCTTTGTGTCCTTTGCCACAGGAAAACTTGATAAATTCACGGTCTGAAATTGAATTTTATACTCACCGTACGTGGGAATTATACATGCATTAGAGTAAGTAACTGAACGTTACTAGCTGGAACATCCAATGACAGACGGTGATATAGTTTGCTGGATCTTAGCACTATAAAGGACCTCGTGCGATAAGGTGGACAAACCGCCCCAGGTGAGGTACAATTGTAGATGAAAAATGAAACTTAAAATATGAAATGCTCGTCTCGATTAGCATAAACTATGATATTATTTTTCAACTCTCTTTGAAATATTGGGAGCATGAATGCCATGGTTTTTCAACAAGAGCTCTCCAAAGTGGCAGGTTTGTGTGAAATTGACAGTTTTGGGTTGAAAAAGCACGGTTTGCCTATCTGTAAATATATGAAGATAAGATATAACCACAAAAATATTCACACATAACAGTCCTCTTTTGAATCTCTAGTTATTCAACAAAGCACGTTTTGGTTATCGTTTATCTTCATATAAAAAAAATGAAACTTTATGGAATATTTTTTTGGTCATTTGGGGTTCAATTTTAAATACGATAATTGAAGCGCAGTTATATGTACGAGTACGAGGTGGCCGAATGGACAGAATCGCGAGAAGAGTTATCGTTTTGATTTAATGATCTGCTGGTTCGAATCCCAAAATATTCGTCCAAAATGTTTTAATAGTTTTATGCATTTTTCGATTTTTCACCAATACAATATATATGTGAATATTTGTTAGTAGGAAGAATGAGTGGAAATGGTCTATATCTCAAGATATAATATTCAGCAAATGTTGCGAAGTTTTATCTTCCCGTGCTAGCTTTACCCGCGTGATTAGAGAATTGTAAACAACAGTATCTGAACTTATTTGATCAACTTAGTATTTAGTCGTATCAAAAGTGCTCGTTTGAATGTAATATTTACTTGTAGAAGAACATCCAAAGATGTGAAAACGTTTCAAGTATAATACAGTATCGGAAGGAACTAGTGACCACATTTCACTAAACAGGTTCTCATTCGTTCGAGGAAGAGAAACGAATGAGAACCTGTTTAGTGAAATGTGCTCATTAGTTTCTTGTACATATATATATATAGCCTAATGCAGAAGCAAAGTAACTCCGAATAAACTTAATAAACGCATGGTGACAGTCTCAATATTTCGACAAAATTTTATTTGTCATCTTCAGGATCCTGAAGATGACAAATAAAATTTTGTCGAAATATTGAGACTGTCACCATGCGTTTATTAAGTTTATTCGGAGTTACTTTGCTTCTGCATTATGCCAAGCTTATCAGTGGATCAACACGATATATATAGCCTCGTTGCTGTAATCATTTCATGTCTGTATACACTAGTGAACTAATTGCTATAATTGAGGCTCTCGAATGGATCATCGAGCACAAACCAATCCGTGCTGTGATACTCAGCGATTCCCTTAGTGGACTCACATTCATTGAAAATTCTTTATCTGACAGTAGATCTGATCTCATACACAAAATAGAATATATCTGTACACAAATACACAACGAGGGTATAGACGCCATTTTAGCTTGGAACATCAGAGGTAACGAAGCAGCCGACAAAACTGCCAAAGACAGTCTTGCTAAAACTACACACGATGTGCCAATAGACTAGGATGAAAGTAACTCCGAAAATGGAAGTCATTGTGATAAATATTCTATATTTCGGCTTTGCTTATGCCATCTTCAGGAATACATATAAACAATTGGAGTATACAGTCAGCTATATATACAAGTTTGAGTAGAAAAGGCGGCAAATATATAAGCGAGCATTGGAGTTCAGCAAACAATACCACTGGTGTGAGTTACACTCAATTTAAAGATGAGGCATTTATTTCGCCTATTTCAGCGAGAGAGAGAGAGTGAGAGAGAGAGAGAAGGAAGTGAGAACGTCGAGTTCAGCAATATTTCAGCTAAATGCATGCTAAGTGTAATAGGCTAATTGTAGGATCACCTTCAAAGGAGGTCTTCGGTTTGACCGTATTTTTTCCTTAGTGTGTTGCGTTTGTACGCCGAAAATATAATTTCCTCTCGTTTACTTTAAAAGTTATGAGCTTGAGAGAGAAAATACTGAATTTTCATATTCTGAATTTTCACCGAGAAGAGATTTGTCAAAAAAATATTATGAGTATCAGAAAATAAGCATTTTTGTTTGTTTTTGCAATTTTTGGCGATATTCTTGAAAGGAATTCTCTTCAAATATAAAATATGACACCTTTAACCAAAACGAGTCTTACATATCGAAATGCGGTAGGTTTGATCTAAAATGATACTCAAGAATCGTTTTGATTAAAGGTGTCATATTTTCATAATATTGGAATATGTCAAAACGCTTGTAATGCTCTGAAAGGGTGTAGTTCACCGCCAATCGGCACATGATTCCTCAAGTTGATAATTATAACAGCTGGTTGGCCTAATGGTTACAGTGTCGGGCTACAGATTAAAAGAAAACCAACATTTTGGTTTGAATCCCCAAATCCCCGATTTTTTTTTTCATTTGTTCCTTTTTTCTCTCATCTTCATTTTGGACTTCAAAGTGTAATAGCGAACCTCTAACGCACATAATCCCTTATTTTATTATAATTCGTGAATAGAATTGCACACTAATAACCCAACACACAAAGTCAGACCACTTAATTGTTCAGTATTTGAATATTCTGACGATCCAGCAGAGCAAAAAAATAATTGTTACACATATAATTTCGTCTTATGGTAGTGGAAAGTTGTAAGTATGAATTGAAAAGTTATAAAGTTAAACTTGTCTTACATCAAGGCCTTTATTAAGGAAATGACCCTCAACAAGTGGTGACGCTTGCTTTCCCAAGTAATTATGCATGTGCCAATATGTTTTGTTTTTTTTGCAGTTAAATATTGGAATATCGCTGAACTTTTGGCAGTGATTTTTCAGTTTTCGAGTCGGTTTATATATTAATATAACTGATTATTCTTCGTAAATATCTGGGTCGTTGATGAAAATACTAATGGTAACCGTATGAGAATATGAACCAGAATTTCCCATTAGACTGGCCGCGCCTGTCTGACAAAGAGTTGGATATACCTGAGCATTACGTCACAATTTACCGGCCGGCTCGGCGCGAGACAATAGAGCAGCAGAAAGCGACTCCGAAGGGAAAAATATCCATCTAAAGCGAACACCACCTTTAAACTTGCATTATTAGAGTCGTAATTTTGAAATTATTTCTATCATCAGACGTCATTTTTCTTATAAATAGGTAAGCGGTAATCTTACTAAATTGTAGCCAAATTCACCTAACCTGGTGATGTCATATACCCTAAACGGTGATGATATATATCATACACGGTGATCTTATGTACCCTATTAACGGTGACCGACCAATCTATTATGTTGCTATGATGTTATGGTCGTATAGCATGTCTACAGTGTAAACAAAGAGAAATATCATGAGCAAATCTGTACAAAACAGAACCATGCCTGCAATTATATGACAATTTACCCCTAATAATTTATTAACATAAAAGTTAACCTGCATATAGATGTACAATGTATATATATGTAAAACTTCATCGAAATTTACGCTTAACTTGTCTCGAGTTATTTTTTTTTAAAACTACTTCAAATGTTCATAGTTCAATGACTAAACTGTAAACTTAGCAGTACAAAAGTAGTCTGTATCAGGACGCCCATAATTGGTACTTTATACCATAACGTTATCTCATAACACGAAGACACTCTAATCGTATACATATTTATATAACACAATCACCAGTACAATTTTACAATGCACTGCACATATCAATGAACCTGATAGCAAGCAACAGATCACGTGACCAGCAATTACATGTGGCACCTGGTCCATTACATGATGCTGTTCGGAATTACCTGTTAAAGTAGGAATACACTATTTTCGTTATTTTGGAATAACACTATCTTAGAATAGCACAAATTCCAGTGCTGAAAATATGGTCGAGTCCCGTGCGGGATTCGAACCAAAATAACGAAAATACTGTTACACGATCACTTTCTAAATGATAAAAAATATATCTATTCAGCTTTGGGAGCTGTGTCATAACGATCATCAGAGGGGTACTGTATCAGAGGACTACCGGTCTGCCACCTCCTATTTTTGTGGGAGGCCCGTTGGCCGAGTGGTTTAGATCGCCGACATACAGTGCTGACGATTAGGTGCCTGACTCTGGGGTCGCTGGTTCGAATCCCGCACGGGACTCGACCAAATTTTCAGCACTAGAATTTGTGCTATTCTAAGATAGTGTTATCCCAAAATAACGAAAATACTGTTATACGATCACTTTCTAAATGATAAAAATATATCTATTCAGCTTTGGGAGCTGTGTCATTACGATCATCAGAGGGGTACTGTATGTTCGCTTTCAAGACTACCGGTCTGCTACCTCCTATTTTTGTGGGAGGCCCGTTGGCCGAGTGGTTTAGATCGCCGACATACAGTGCTGGCGATTAGGTGCCTGACTCTGGGATCGCTGGTTCGAATCCCGCACGGGACTCGACCAAATTTTCAGCACTAGAATTTGTGCTATTCTAAGATAGTGTTATCCCAAAATAACGAAAATACTGTTATACGATCACTTTCTAAATGATAACAAATATATCTATTCAGCTTTGGAAGCTGTGTCATTTCGATCATCAGAGGGGTACTGTATCTTCGCTTCCAAGACTACCAATCTGCCACTTCCTATTTTTATGGGAGGCCCGTTGGCCCGAGTGGTTTAGATCGCCGACATACAGTGCTGGCGATTAGGTGCCTGATGACTCTGGGGTCGCTGATTCGAATCTCGCACGGGACTCGACCAAATTTTCAGCACTAGAATTTGTGCTATTCTAAGATAGTGTTATCCCAAAACAACGAAAATACTGTTATACGATCACTTTCTAAATGATAAAAAATATAGGAATACACTATCTAGTATGGGGCATGATAAAATCTAATACACTAAAATACATGAATTATATACAGATTAGGTCACTTTAAATTCAAACCTACTCTCCTCATATGACCCAGGTCGAACAAACAAACAACCTACTACCATCTTATACATGTATAACGACACAACAGCATACATGTAAAGTATCCTCAACACTAAGATTATTTAGGTAAACATCCTAGTTGTGAAATGAACAGATTCCCACATTAATATGAATGACCCATGGAAGATCCATACTGTAGTAGGATATACATACAGAAAGGATTTAAATAAAATAGAAATCACTGGCAAGTTAAAATGCATTAGAATATAAAAGCTATAGGCTCCAGCATGTGGCTATATATATATATATTTACTACGCATTAGTGAGAGTACACATATCTATATAAAACAAAACATAGCAGGAGTAGACCACCTAAAATTTAAAAATAGGGACAATAACAATCAGTCTTTCACATTATCCAATACTAATCAAGAAAAGACAATTGACTTACTGACATCGACATCTCCAGAGAAAGATCAGCTTGTATGGAACACAATCCGAATGGCCTCAGCATAATTGTTCAATCAATGAGCAGGTCTTACAGATCAATACGGATTTTCAATATTAAATCACTTTTTACAATACAGGTTAGATCATATTTCCATCTTGGGCCGCTTTCTGAGAAATTCCGCTGGCAGATTCAGAATAAGTTCGGCCTACCTCTGAAACATCACTGGCACAGTGGGTGCATCCCATGATGACCAGAATCGAACGGAGCCTGCACGCAACCCCACTGCAAGACTAACCATGGAAAATTATTCGCCTGGTTATAAAGACATTTCCTCTCACACTTCCCACCTCACTGGGAAATTACAGATATGTAACCAATGAATGCAGCGCAAGAGTGCATGGAGTTTGTTGTTGTTGGCTTTCAGCGTCGACGGCAGCCCATGAGGTATGGAGGTTGTGATTGGGTGGTGGTACACTTTTAACAAACTACTTCCGATCGGCGAATACAGCTGATAGTTGACGTCATACCGGAAGCCCATTACTCGACCTACGTCACTTCGAACAAATATTCTGTGGATGACAACAGTATTTAACATGGATGAGACCCGATTTAGAGATCTTTCATACGAAAATCCTATGAATAGTCTTCTTTCGTAAATATTTCATACATTCTGCGTCCAATTCAAGCTCATTATCACTGTTTCATATAAAAACACTGATATAATTCCAATTAGATAAAATAGATACTTTGTGGATCAAATAAAACTATAAAAACAGAAAAAAATCTAACATCGTATTATCCTAATTTTAATGACTTAATTGTATAATGTATTTCAATCCCGCTCAAACCGCTACTAGATCAGATATTACACGGTACGATCATATTTTGAGATATATGAGATATTAGACAAGAGAACGTTTTATCCCATGAATAATATATGATCAACATTATCTCACATTATAAATGACGCTCATATAATTATCCCTTCAAATATTATCGACAGAAATGCAACTCACCCATATGTAATTCGATGTTTTATATGATGTGTTCAACGTCGCCATGTGATCGATTAAATGAAATATTCATGATATTTTTGAGAAGATAGAATGAATAAAATATACGAAGCTGCATACGAACCATGGATATATTTTGACGAAAAGAATACACAGGTATAACACTCGTTGGTTCGAGACTGCATGATTAAAAGTAGCTCGAGTATGGGAAATTCGAGCTGGGTTGAAAGCTAAGGATCTATAAATCATGTCCAAGTCATACATAGCGGTACTACCCCTCTTCACGATTTCAAGTTTTCTTTTTGAACCGATGACGAAAGAGATACCCTTGGCTTTAGCGTGGATGGTGCTACCAGGAAGCGATGCTGGGCGGTATAAAATGCAAAGAGGACGACATTTAGACAAACGATCACCAGTGTGACACGGTCACTTCTCCATCCATTATCCAGCATGTGACCAGAATTAATTCGCACCGCGGACAAACAAAACAAAAAATCCTGCTGCTGAAATTACAAGCGTCTGGTCCGTCATTCATAATTCAGCCGTCGTCCATTAGAGAATATCCGCGTCTATAATCCAAAGACCTATTCCATATTCCATATAACAGTATTAGCACCAAATTCAAAAAGACAATCATAGCATACATAAACATAGGCTTGTTTCCTGCACGAGAGAAGCGGTCAACAGTTTTCAATGATGCCGGCAAGACATCATGATGTTCCAAAAATATCAAATCCGTATCGCTGATCAGTATTCTTAATCCATAATATTCGTTGTAAAGTCGTCATCTAAAGAATGATGTATCTCAGTCACGCTTTGATTGTGACTGTTCATATGAGTACCATGAGGATCTTGAAGCACATGGGTTCATACGGCCCCTAGCCCCGGGTTAAGCGGAATTAGACACAAGTTACGAAACGTAGCGCCATAGATCTTGCACGCTACGTTCGTATTTTGATATCAGCATGCGATATGTATCGCCAAATTTGAGAAACTTTGAGTGGAGGCGCTTGGTGGTGTAGCCCAGTTTTATAAGTTTCTGCAACAATGTTTTGTGACGTTGATTAAAATCGTCACATTTAACACAGGATCTAGCAAATGCTACTAGGCAAGATATGTATACGCCATATGCAGGTCCCACTGGAATATTACTGTCCAGAAAGGGATAGTTTACAATGTCGAAATTGTAATCATCTCTTTTGTCATAAAGTCGACGAGAGAGAATGCCCGCTTCATTTTTGTAGAGATATAGATCTAAATATGACGTGCCTGTAGGGCTATCTGTAGTTTCCTTCAAATCCAGTGATGGTGGATATATATCCTTCACTGCGTCATTTATATAGCGATTATCCACAGCGAGAAGATCGTCTATATAGCGTTTGGTGAATGAGAAGGAACGGGCTTTGAATGGATCGGTTTTTGAAAGCGCCTGCATATAGTCATATTAATAAGAGAACAGATATAGGTCAGCCAATAGCGGTGCACAATTAGTACCCATTGGAATACCTATATGCTGTTGATATATTGTGTTGCCAAATGTCACAGATATTTGTAATGAGAAATTCGAGCAACTCTATAAACAAAGAAACATCCCATGAATGATATCTCTTGTATGTAGTAGAGCTAGAGAATGCGTTATGGCTTCCGACGTTAATATATCTACGATCAGTTTTCTTGAACACAGAAACTATTAATTAACTTAGACGGTCAATAAGGTCCTGATTAGGGATTGTAGTATAGAGAGTCGAGAAATTCCATGTGGATCCATGTCTGAAATTAGCATCAAGTACTTCCGTAAGACATTTTGAGTTTTTCAATATCCACATACATTCAACGCCAGAGTTTTTAGAAATAGTAGCATTTTACCAAAATGTTTTTACCTCCTGAAGGGCACTCGTCAGCAGGGTTGAAAGAAGGTTGGTGGTGCAGCTTCCAGAACCAGCTATGAATCTAGCTTTGTATGGTGATTTATGCATTTTGGGAGTGCAGTATACTTTTGGTATATCGTTATGTTTGGTTGGAAGACAAATACCTCTTTCCCTGAGAAACGTTTTGTGATTGTTAAATAAATCTTCCAGAGTAAATGCAGATTGGGAGTAAGTAGATGTAGTTAATGACGATATGTTTAGCTTTGTCTGCTGGGACTATGACGAATTTACTCTGGAAATTTGCTAGAACTTAAGCAGTTGGTGCTTCTCTGCAGATAAGGTTACTGTTTTACGGCCTGTACCATACCTAAGCGGATTTCACACACGCTCTGGCATTCGTCGAATTATTATGAGAAGTAAGAACGTAATTAATATAAAGTTGTATATTATTGGAAATCTTTGACATTACAAATACGCGAATATATTGGCTGTGAGGTCGATATAAAGTCATTCGAATTGCATTGCTTGTCTTTTCATAAAATTAGCCTCCATTTTCAAACGTCTGTTTTTCGAGAAGTTCTGAATTGTCCATTCAATCGACACCTTTGTCGAGTAGAACAACCCTTCAAAAAAATATCGGTACTTCGTTTTCTTTTCAAATTAAGCTTACACCATTTTATGTAGAATTTAAATTTGGTTTTCATTGAACAAAATTGGATAAAGGGCAGCAGTCACATTTAGCACAATGCTATCTCAGCAACCAAAATATCACTAATAAAACTAATGCATCGCTTATTCTCTGCCTTATTCGGAACAATCATCCCAAATTTCACCATGATGATTATATTGCAAAAATAATCGGTTTTATTTATGAAACTGTATAAATGAAATAATGAAATTAAAGCAATAAACAGATTAGAGACCTTGAACTGATAGTGAACTGACCACCCCACCCCGTACCCCCACCCCCGAATGATTATGCGATGTAAATGCCCAGCCTGAAAGAGTCTCTACCCAGGCGAAAATTTTGCAAGGGATAACAAGATTTGAAAAGCTAAATTATCACCTAAGCAAACTTTCATCAAATAATCTCAGCTGAAAAAAGACTCAGTTTTGTGCTGAAGATGAAGTGAAGTGAAGATGTCTTCGAAAATTATGACCTCCATACCAGTGGGGTGCAAGTTCTTATACAAGTACTGCTGTTGTAACACTCACTAAACGTATGTTCATACGTTAGGTAGATAGATAAGATAACACTTTATTTGCTCCTTATGCCTGAAGGCTAATGAAGAAAAATAATAGATGGCCTATCATTTGACCACGGGGTAGACATAAATTGATAACCATATACATGTATAGACTACGAGTCTTTCAAGTACTCAGCGCCATCGTGTACATATCTCGCTACACTGTATACTACTGCTTGGATGTTGTACTCATTATCTATCTAAACAGGGAAATAGTATCATCAAAGAGATTTAATAAATATGGTCCGAAACAGTCTATCTCTAAGAGTTTATCTCTCTGTGTGGGAATCTCGTGCATTGCAGGAGAAAATACTTCTCATCCTCAACAACCTTACAGGTGAGAGAGAGCCTTTGTTCACGAGGTATATTGTGACAGCGCCTCTTTTCAATTTCCAATTTGTAGGCACGTATTCTGAACCGTGTCAGGGCTACACGGTGGTGTCGATTTGGTATAGAGAAAATTGCATCCTCACCTTCGAAGGTTTCCTTAAAAGGACTGTAAGTCTCCAGTTTACTATATTCAGAGATCTTATTTCTCCAGAGTGTAACGAATATATTAGTTAAAGATTTCAGAATAAAGTTTAGGGTTGGTTTGGGGGAATTACAACCTTGATTCTCCCAAAGATATGCACACCCAGTCGCCGAGAGAGTTTTTCTGATAAAGGTAACCCAGTTACAGCAGTTTAGGCTTCTTCTAGTAGCTTCAATTTGTTCGAGGTAGGCCTTATAGATCAAAGTACTGGGACTGGATGATACAATATGTAAAAAGAAGCTGATACTATTAACAGTGGCAGCAACATTGAGTGCAGTTCTTCCTAGTTCACCAAGTATCGCCATGTTGACAGATCTGGAGTGTATTCCAAGTATCTGTTTACAATATTTCATGTGGACAGCTTCCACCTCATTAACTATCTGTAATTTCTTAATCTTTATCTATGTAACTTGCCCATACTTTTGAACCATATACTAAAATGGGTTTATTATACAATCAAACAGATTACACGATAAACCCATATTAATTTCACTCCGGGTAACAGCATTTCTCAGAGCAAAAAGAGCTGTTCTAGCTTTACAAGATAGGTGTGTGATGGCTTGGTTAAAAGGACCATTACTAATATGTAGTATAACCCCAAGGTATTTATATCTGTTAACACATTTGACCTGTTCACTATTTATACTGACATAATGGTTATTTGACTACCACCAAATGCTACCACTTTGGTCTTACCTAAGTTAACAGATATGTTCCATTTGTTAAGTTTTCTTTGTAGATTTTCTCTATCCAGTAACAACAAGACAATATCATCGTCAAAGGCCAAACTATGTACAGGTCCATCCCACAAGACTGGGGACTTGTCAGTGTCCAATTCAGTCAACAAATCATTTATATATATCAAACAGTATTGAGGCTTAACACATTGCCCTGATGAACACCACGTGTAATCGAAAAACTGTCGCTTAGACAGGTTACTGACTTAACTCGAGCTTTACTATATGCATGTATACATGGACTTAGTAATGCTATAAATGTTACTAGCTATACCGTTTTTCTACACTTTTAAAAATAAGGCATCATACCAAACCGATTTCAAAAGCTTTTGGAAAAATCGATAAAGCAAGCATATAGTTTGTTTTCCTACCTGTATATTTATCCATTAAAGTTTTCATAACAAATATATATTCTGTTGTTCTACAGTCTTTTTTAAATCCTATATAAGACTTTGATATTAGGTCATTTTCTTCACCAAAACTGATTATTCTTGTGTTGAGAATAGAACAGAACAGCTTCCCTAGGCAACTGTTAAGGGTTATACCCCGGTAATTATTGGCATCTGATGAACTACTGCTTTTGTGTATTGATACAAACAGAATCGAATTAACATAAGCTCGACAGTTAAGGAAATTAGACACTCAGCGTGACTAAGATAGAAAATACTCTAGAAAGCGACTGTTGGGGGTAAAATAGTTCATGTTTGCCCAGAGATACGACAAATGTTTGAAAACTCATGATTATAACTCGGTTGGTCATTCAGAACACTATTTTATGTAACATTACTTTGAAACCAAGCTAAGAAGCGGATTGGGGCTTATGGGTACATATACCCGCTCTGTGCCAGCATTTAGTTATTTCGCCGATCAGTGGTTCATCGTGACGAAGACAAAAGGAAGGAAAGAATGCCGAGTTTCAACAGGTCAAAGATGATGAACGACCAAAATCAATAAAATCAAAATCACGATTAAACCATCAGTAATACCTCCTGTGTGCACGGATCCAATTGATCGAAGCGACTTGTCATTTTGCTTCTTAAATGACGAAAATTTATTAAGCTTGGAATACCGTTGCCATGTTGCCTTTAATAAATGTAATTTAAAGATAAGGCATTTATTTCGATTATTTCAGCGAGAGAGAGAGCGAGAGGGAGGAAGTGAGAGAGAGATAAAGTTAACGTTGCGTTCATCAATAGTTCAGCTACATGTATACAATAAGCATGCAAAGTTCAAGTGTAATAAGATCACTTTCAAATTTAAACTTGCATTATTAGAGTAGTAATTTTAAAATTGATTTTGCACCGGCTCGGGAGAAGCTACATGGGCTAATAGAACAGGGTCATTTTTCTTATAAATAGGAAACCCAATGAACACGAGTGATTCTCGTACACTTCATAGCCTAGTGTTCCTGTATTTCAACCACGCTTGGATTGTGGTTTTCATGTAGACGCGTCAATAAACAGTCTCTTGTGCCGATTGTGTGGAATAAGATATAATACGATTCAGAGTGAGTGAGTGAATATGATTTAACGTCGCTTACAACACTATTTCAGTCCTATCACGACGTTTGCTTCCTATTCCCTTTCACACCCAGGAACCCCACGGCAAGCTCTCTGAGGGGCTAAGGCCTATTCCTACAACGATCTGGAGTGTGCACAACGAGACCCCAGGAGAGTCTCCGGGCGTCTAATGTTTCGAAGAGTTGTGGTGCCGAATACACCAGAACCTACTAGATGGAAATAGATAGGTTTCATAAGCATCAGACGTAGGCGACGACTCGAAGTAGAATTTTAAAAAATGGTCTTGAACTGTAAGTTCTTAATCGGACCACGGGGCTGTATTCCTTTGTCTATCCTTTCATTAAGCTAGCCAATATCCAAGGAACATCAATGCTAATCGCCTGCACGTTTCTCTTGAATAAGTAATAATGGTTGGCCTTTCGACATGTTCGACTCAACAGCTGTTCCAGGTCTCATTGGAGTCTTTTTCCGTTCGTCTTAATGCTGTGTATCTCTATCGAACGGTGATATGCCTGCTACAAGATCCAATAATGAAACAAGCTGGATATTGTCCCGTAGCCTCCAATTGCTTTAGTTTCACAGGGTGAACATCTTTTTTCTGTTGTATGACCCATTTCCTCACATCAGTGTTAAAATCTTTAAGGCTATAAGCCTGAGGTCTGAATTCATAAAACCTGCTTTCAGCTAATTTGCTCGCGAGTGATATTAAATCTACTCACAAGCTGCTACAAAGGGCATGCAAATTAAAGCCAATTAGCGAAGAAGCATAGGCCTACTAACGGTCAGCGTTATCACAAATGAAAATATCTCAGAGACAGTCTGTGGCTTCATACAGCGGTTGGTGGCGAGATCAGATTTCTTTTTCGCGAATGTCGTGGGAGATTTTGCCTTCTCATAAACTGCTGAAGTTTCACCTAATCCAGGTTTTAAATCCAACACCCATTACTCTCGGTTCTTAGAGAACACTTCCTAAAGGTCGTGGGTCAATGACGTTGAAGAGTGTTACCTATGCGCCCGCTGCACTGAGGAGCTATGATTCGCATTTTGAGCTACAAATCGCCAAGCAAACAAACCATGGTGGTTTGTCTCCATCAGTGACGTTTGACGTAGAAACGCAACGTCAAAACGAGCGAACAATGGTCAGAATGAGTTCGGAAACAGTTGTTAATACAACCACTTATTCGTTGAAAACGTACAAAATCGATCAGTGTAGGTAGATTGCAAATTAAATCTCAACAAAATAAGAAATCCTTTGTAGATTCACGAATATACGGATAAATTTACAGAGTCAATTTATCAGAGATGGTTTTCTCCGTCAAAGCTTGAGTTTTGTTCGGTGCACCAACCGCTTGACAGCACAGGCTCATATTCAAACTTCGCCCTGTCCAAATATATCATAAGGACCACCAGTGAAACTGGCATGTTAGAATGTTCCTCTGTCATCTCCGAATGACGTGATCACACCGCCCAAGCATGGACGCGTCTGCCAAGCAGGACAAACTGATGGACATGTACAATTGCTAAGAGAGCTGACTACGGGCTTAGCCGATTTTATTTTGTCCCGATTGAGGAGTTTGTGACTTGTGTGGCCGTTTGCATCGCGTGAGATGTGACAACCAGTATTCGCAAAACACCGCAGGCATATGTCAATATTGGTAGGCATATACTTAAAATACAGTAGAACACAAGCTAGTTGCTTAAAAGAAAGCATCAATCAACAGTTGTCAAAGTTACCGACAAGTCATCCTGATCCATCATGGTGTTCCTATTGTCAAATCAGTATAGCTGATATCCTTCCAACCAAATTAATGCCAAGTCGTTTCTTACAGTATATTATATCCCGGTGATCTTTTATTGTTCTTCTTAATACAGTCTCAACCACAACGGTTTCTTTAACATGTTTAAGAGAAATGAATCAGTCCCAACCAGATTATGTGATTGCCCGATGTAGACTGCCTGAGATACATGTACCATCCTTGACATATTACAATGCCGACAGATATAGTGTGTAAATGTGCATTTCATGTTCGTACCACTAATGGGTGTTATCGCTGGGATTTGTAACACAGGGCTTAACCATGAGAAGCTCCGCTCCAGGTTTCTCATATCCAAGCGATAAATATAGTACACTGATAGCTAAATACGAACGCTGGTCACTACCTACTAGAATGTCCAATTTATGCTATTCTACGCCGTACAATGCTAGATAATATAAAAAATGCAGGCTACCATGACGATCCATCTGTAACACTAATGCTATACGGTGATCATTCAATTAGCAATGCAATAAATGACTTAATTGCCGTGAATGTATGTGAATATATAACGTCAACAAAACGGTTCTGAGGTCAATATTTTCATCCTTTTGACTACCTCTTTGTTATGTTTGTCCTACAAAGCGCACCCAAGCGTGCCCTACTAGCATCTTCTGGACGACCAATCCTCTCCTACATGTCGATATCACTGTTAATAGTGCAATCATTTTATATTATTATGTAATCATTCGGTACACATCACTCCTGACATGTAAATCTATATATTGTTCTATACAGATATCTTCCACATCTCCTCTTGTACATATTTATCCAAAACATTGTAAAATGTATTATATGAACAATTTGGAGACACGGTATAAGCCCCGAGCTTAAAGTGTTTCCCGTGTGACAAATAAATTACGTTTAAACTAATACGAACGTAGTGCGGAAGATGTATGGCTTTACGGTTCGTCAGTTGTGCCTAATTCCGCTTAACCCGGGGCTGGCTGGGGGCCATATGAACCTCAGGCACTTTCACATCCTCATGGTATTCATATGAACAGATCGTAATAAATGCCTGAGTGAGATAGAGATACTTTAGGAAACGACTCTTGAAATTAGTTTGGAAATTAGAATATAACCAAATAATCTAATAATCATCAATTCTCAATTCAATTCAATTTATTGTACGTAAACGCCCATTACGAGCCGAGTACAGAACAGAGCAGGTAACATACAAGACAATGATGACATACCAAACAATTCATGATTAGATATCAATTGTAGCAGATATTTAACTCTATTTGGCCTGGGCTTTTTGGGACCTGTCGTGGCCTGGGAGGGGGGGGGGGGGCGAAATGCCTCCCCCACCCAATTATTTTTCTTACCCCTTGAGCTAGGTGGCTGAAACTTACCACACTATACCCTTGGGTCAGGCTCTACCAGAAAATGTAAAAAAATCCAAGATGGTCGCTTTGATGACGTCACAGTGAAGTCATTATCTAAAAGGGCATTTTTTGGTCGATTTTTCGGTCAGATTTTCCGAATTTTTTATTTATGCAATTTCTCCACAAAAACAGTATGATAAATTAGTAAATATTAATGTGATGTGAAATAAAATAGTTTTTGCTCAATTTTCATAGCGGAAAAGCAGAAATTACAAAAAGCAAAAAGAACATCACTTTTCTGGGACCCCACGTGGCCGCCATCTTAAATTTACCCATGATCCTCTGTTCGGTGGGTTATGCAAATACGCTAAAAATGACCCCAGTATGATAAACTATAAAGTCACGGCGTTTCAGCTCTTTTTTTCTTGTCGTTCCGGAGATAGCGCAGAACGTTTGGTAGGGGAGGCCAGGTAGGGTAAAGAGAAAATTGTGATATGAATCTGAAGATATCAGACTTAGTCTGGCTTATTAAATTTAACTGAAATACAGAAGGGCTCAGTAATGTCACAAGGCTATAGATGATATATTGACGACAACTCCTATTCGCCACTTTGCTGTATCTTTGGAAAAGTATTTTTCTTGATATTATGTCCCATATCTTGTAGGGCGAATATCCACCCAAGGCTGCACAATGCGTCCGACTTTGTTACCATTATGCTTAAATTACACTAACTATTATTATCTCAATTGAGTACAATGTTGTGCAAGACTGAGACATATTTTTGTGTGAGAAAATTTACACAACATGACACATCTCTCACAACAGTAATGAGAACAATTTTACAATGAACCCGACACCAATGCAACGTCAAAAACACATGCCTAACAGTGACTGCGATCTAGCAACTAAATATGAACATGGCTTGTTTGGAGGGACTAGATCATAACTGGAAAACAGACCTTTCATATACAACTGTAGTTTGTATCCTCCTGATGCATTCAATATGTATTGCTGAGTTGGAGACGTAATATACCGTAATCTCTCTAATAAGTCAAACACATTTAGACCAGTTATTTACTCAATAGTTGTGAACAGTCCTGAACACTCAAAGCTAAATGTTGACAGAATATTTTCTGGAATTGGCTTCCAAATTGTGTTTTAATATGTGCAAATTATTAGAGAGATTAAGGTATGTTACGTATCATTTGAAGACGTCGAACATGAAGGCATATCCGAGATGTGGGTCGTCACACGTGAAGTAGTTCACCCTGGCCACGGCCCACTTCTCTCTTGTGACGAATCCGTCCCCATCGATATCTATCTGTTTGAAAATAGTCTGTTGACATTGAAAATTTTGCAAAATAACTTAAACTCTTCCATGGATATGACGTTGTCTTTGTCGCGATCCATGTTTTCGAACTGATACTTCGTGAGTACTAAGACGTCTTGTTTGAAGTTTGCCAAATTTCCTTCGTATAAAGATGTCCGGACGGCGACGAAGTCATCCTCATTAAGTTTTCCGTCTGTTTCCATCGCATCAAAGTCAGACTACATTTTCTCCATTTGTTTCTGCGCTAATTTCCTCTGATCGTCCCCTGACCTTCATCATATTCTTCACCAATTCTCTGACGGCATCAGCTGTGAGGACACCTTCCTTATTGACATCCATTAAGTGGAAATATTTCCTGTTTTTGTCTTGCATATATTTGCTACAGGCCATCATGAAGCTGGAAATAATAACAGTAGTGAGTAGTGAGAAATGCTAGACATAAGCGTCTGTTGAAATTGGTTGACGTTGCTTTGGGAGACGTTGCTAATTTCAAAATTAGATTGTATGCATGACATTTCATATAAAAGCGCTGCCTATTCTGAATAAAAGCTGAAGAATGGAAGTGCTTTGGATTTGTATATGTAACACCGGGCAGAGATGTGTGCTGACATATCACATAAACGATCTCTCTCCATCAGACGCCCTAGACGCTCATCAATTAAGTGATTTACTGAGCTTGAGCTGATCTGGTCCAGAGATAGCGTATCTAATTCCACTTAACTCGGCGCTAGAGGCCGTGTAGTTACTTCATAGTTTCCACATTAACAATTGCAATAAAAGCGCGGCTGAGATACCAAGTTTACACCTTACAATCCTCCGTATAGCCTGAATGTAGAGTGCCGGGGTAGGCTTTCCTGTGTAGTCATCTGGTTATTTTTTAGTCGCCAGACTTCGTCAATGTTTCCCGTCTGTAACATATCTTCCCTGTTTTCAAATGGGGAAAAATCAATTCAGCATGAATATTCTAATCTTGGGGTAATAAATGTATATGTCCCATCAAACATTTATTGGAATAAGACTATTTTTCATTGCCATTTCAAGCATACCATTTTATTAGAAATAAAATGGGAGAAAAAAGATGGAATGATATAAATAGTTAGAGAGAAATTCAACCTGATGACCCTTATGTTTTTTAATTTGTTCTAAGATGAAGCCGATTGACTTTCGTTTTATTTGAAATGAGAAACGAGAGCCATCAGAAGATGGTGTATCCCCCCGACCCCAGTGTTAGTGAACTGGGAAGGGGGAAAACAGCTGCATTTCTGTGTCTAGGAAATCAATGATGTGCAATACAGCATATCAAAGGAAATGTGCGTCTCCAGACTGCCTTTAACATACACCAAGTATCATGTGAACCGCATCAAAGTTGTAAGAGGAGTTGTTGATATCATTTAATCTACAGTATTTTGAACAGTAAAGGGCAACAACTCAACATTCTCCATCAACAAAAAGAGCACATGCGCATCTCTAGACTGTGGCAATAACATCCATCAAATATAATGTTTTGCGTTGACAAAATATCATTTAATTTACAGCATTTTGAACTGTGAAGGGCAATAACTCTTTAAGGAAATATCCTTCATCAACGAGAAGAGCTCATGTGCATCTCTGGAATGTGCTGGTAATATTCACCAAGTATCATATAACCCATTATGCATAGTTATCAAAAACAAACAGGGATCTTTGTGCATAGACCAACACCCTATGCTCATTTTGAATCTACTTACATATCTCTAAGATCATGATTTGATGGTCAAATTCAAAATGGAGGCCAAATGGAATCATCTGAAAATCATACCTTTTCATGTTGCTCGTATAGTTCAAGGCACTATTCTTCGCTCAGTATGGAAATTTATCAAAACGGAGGCATCTCTAAGCATAGCCTAACAACTTAGCTTCATTTGAATCTATTTGCATCACACAAGATCAAAATACGACAGTCAAATTCAATATTTTGCAGTGTTGGGTTATCAGAAACTCCTGCTTTTCCATGTTGCTCGTGTATATCAAGACATTACTTTTAGTTGATTGTGCAAATATCAAAATCGAAGGGACTCAAATCATAGCCGAATACCTTGTGCCATTTTGAATCTATTTGCTTATTATTTTGATTGAGAATGATAGTTAAATTCAAAATAGGGACCATAAGGAGGCATCCATAAATTCTTGTTTTTCATGTTACTGTCAGAATATTTCTATTCTAGGTACAAACTTGTTTAATTGAGCAGAATAACGCCATAGCTTTTTACATTATGTCCATTTTTTATTCTGTAGTCATAATCTTCAGTTGAGAAAACAATTGTTAAAATCAAAATGGTGACCATGTGGGTTCATCTGAGACTCATATTTTCATTTTGACTCACAATTATGATTGTGATTACATGGAGCTGAAAGTAACAATTTCTCAAAGTCAAGCTTCTTTACAAAACAGATCTTCTCTGACTATTTATGGGCCCCGTTTGTCTCGATTCGTACAATCATCATTTAGAAAAATTATTGAGAAATTCAAGATGGCGAACATATACATATGGGGTCTCTCAAACTCTTGCTCAGTTGGTAAATATTATCTGCCAAAGGACCAGGTATGTTTAGATTGGTAAATGGCCTCAGAGCAGGTGCGGCAGAAGTACCAAAAATAAAATATTACATATACAAGAAACTGTTCAGTTAGCTTGAAGCACACTATTATATTGTATACTTAGAAATGTTTCAAAGCACTGAGTTTCATCATTCTCGAATAACAGGGCCGTAAAGTAGTGCATTCGTGCAAAATCGCCAATTTTGAGGCGAAAATACCTCATATTTCTTTCTGTAAACACATGAAGATAACAAATAACCAGAACCAGCTTGATACAGTATACTCGCTGTTCGTAGACCAAATCTGATTCTGGTTACTGTTTACCTTCATATGTTTACAGAGAACGATAAGAATTGTTTTCACCTCAGAATCAGCTATTTTGCGCAAATGCACTGCCTGTTACTCGACAATCATGAGACCCAGTGCCTTGAATTTTGTTCAAGTATAAAATATAATATATATTTATCCATCTAATAAAGATAAAAGGCCCTTTGAAGGGATTATTTGTAGCTCGAAGCAGGCATTTGCTAGAACTTAGGTAAAATTTTGAGTCTCTATTTCAGTAATTCTCGACAGACAACATAATGGTTACATAATGGTTATTATGCCAACCTTAAACCCTACACTACATACAACTAATTCAGTCTGTATACCCATTCGTAACAATTAGTATTGTGGATACATATATAACCGATTTGTACCGTACCCATTTCTGACCTCATTTATCAAAAACTTACCCTAAATTGACATTAATTTGAATAATTAACGTGTTATGCATGACTGATTAAAACCTTACACTACATACAACTAATTCAGTTTGGATGCTCATTCGTAACAACTACTACTGAGATATTAATTATAACTGATTTTCCCTAATTTGACCATCATTTGACCTCAAAGTGACCTTAAAATGACCTTAATTCTAATAATTAACGTATTATCTATGACTGCCTTCAACTCTACACTACATACAATTAATTCAGCTTGGATACTCATGCGTAAGTAACGAACAATACGGTGGATATTAATTTATAACCGATTTTTAACCATTTTTGACCTTATTTGATCCCAAAAATGGCCCCAAAATAACCTTAGTGTACCAAAATCCGGGTGGTATCCCCTCCTACCGTGATCCCTACCACACAAAGAACTAATTTAGCATAGGCACCCATTTGTAACAAAAAATACCATTGAAATGCCATCGAAGAGATTTTTGGGGTCCTTGGCCGGCCCACTAATCTATCTCAGGAAGGTGGGACGTGTATACGTCTGATACAGAAAGTGCGCGTGGTTGAACACTCAGCATCCAGCGTCGACGAACTTTTTTCGGTTTATTTATTTCACTTAACTGCACGGAACACAATCTGAATTGTCATGAAGATATATTTATGTATACGTAATTACCGTACACTCTTTATGGAGGGTATTATATAGGGTATTACAATATTTCATTGAAAATGGCAATTTTACGTGTCCTGGATAAAAGTAGACAGTTCACATTTCCCCCTCCCGCCCTCCCCCTTCTCCCTCTCCCCACCCGCCACACAGATGACCGCTTGATTTTGATAATTTGATGGTCATATACCATATATATATTTGCAAAACATCCACATTGGTTGATTACTAAATTCGTACATTGATATCATAAATTTTCCGATATTTTCCCCTCTTTGGAATACCGGTGGTCTCCTAGATATAAGTGTCCGCTTGCTGAGTCATTCTACCATTGTGGTATATTTCCTGTCCTTCATCCCTTTGGTAAAGCTGATTGTACGAGCCGGGAAAACAGCTAAACTAAACAGCTACTACACTCTAAAAAATATTCAGGGAATAATCCTGAATAGATTAGGTTGCACATCCACAACTCAATTTCAGGGATTTTATCTGAAATCGAGGGATAATTTTCTGAAATTCAGTTATATCATCCATAAATTAAAGCTAAATTACCTGCATTTTAGGGGATTTTACGTACCTGAATAGGATCGGGAACTTGCTAATCTTGGTGATAAATTTGCCTGCATTTCAGGGAAAATCCTCTCATTAGGGGATCTTTTTCCTGAAATTCAGGTAATCAGCCCTGAATTTCAGCCAAAATCCCTGAAATTGTAATTTGAGTTGTGGATATACAACCTGATCAGTTCAGGACTATTACCTAAATATTTCTGAGAGTGTAGCTTGACGCATTAGATCTTTGTACATTCACAAATTATGATAAAAACGATACATTTTAATAAGTTTATTTTATTTTATAGACGTTATTATGGCCCATTGGCCTGTCTACAGAACAGTTGTGCTGCCTACCATGAATTATAATCTGTTAATTTGGTGTATTTCACATGAGAAAATGTGACAGAGCCTGAATCATGATTCAAAATTCAGTTATTCATAATCTTTCTTAACCGTAAATAGGAAAAAAATCTGTATTTTACCTCTCTTTGCAAGGTAAATGTCAACATCATTACCATTGCATATAGAGGGATAAAAGATAACAACATGTTTAAACCTTTGGAAATATAAGCAAAGGAACGACCATTGACTTGCGAAATGAATTAATACAAGCATAATTTTAAATTTGGTAAATTTCCAATAATATTCGTCTCCAAAGAGCCGTATCTTTACAGCATGTCAACACCATTATCGTGTTACAACCATAAATAAATGTCACCGTCATAGGAATGAATAGTGGTAAAGCATAGTTACCATGGTTATAAGGTAAGAGAGTAGCTGTCATACTTGGCTACACGGTGATCCAACTGTTAAAGAAACAGTCACATTATCTTCAATATCAAATCTACAGATGAAATGTTGATGATCAAATATATATATTTTACGAAAATTGGCGTCACTTTACCTAATTTCTGACCTCTGCGGTCATTAGTCCTGATGAAATCTGTGCTATTTAATATGCTAGGCTGGCATCTTTTAAGAATAGATATGAAGATAAAACAAACGAGACATTCTCAAGTTTGCTAGATTTGACATCTTGACCTCTTCTGGACAAATTTGTGACTCTTGAGTCTATTTGTGAACTGGGTTATTTTTTTTAGGCTAAAGTCTGTGTTATCAAATAATTTGGATGGTCAGTTTTAAGAATCTGATTTATGACCAAACAATGAGAATTATTCAACTCTGATCCATTTTTTTACCCCTGGGTCAGTTGTCAAGATGGCACACGGACTATCATCTAGTATGGGTTTCAGCTTCAATGATATGATTGAGGATCCAAAGCGTGCAGAATGAATAGATTTGCTAGATTTTACCTCCTTTGACCTCTTCCGAACCAATTCCTCACTCCTGGGAGAATTGTCAATATGACACATGGAGTATCAGCTAGTATGGGTTTCAGCTTTAATAATCTGATTTTGCTATATTCTACCTCATTTGAACTTTTCCGACTCAATTTCTGACAATCGAGGTTATTTTCCAAGATGCCAGCTTCCACTCATATTTTAGGCCTTTTTTTAGAAATGACCCTGCATATCAGCAGTTTCAGATAGGTGTGTTGTATTTAGAATGTTGAAGTTCACTGAACAAAGCGTCATTCTTGTTGACATCTTGTTGTATACCGTATTGTGTATCCTCATACTATTTTCTTGGACATGTATCACAGATTTTGAGATCGTTTTAACAGATTTCCAAAGTGGAGTGTTGAAGTGTCCTTGGCGAAGACTCAAAGAGTGAAATCAAGGGCACCAGACTGGAGTTATGCCTTTTTATTTATTTCCATTTGATCTGATTGTGTGAGTGAAAAAAAACGTCATGGCGAATTAAGACCGTACCAATCCACGCTCCATCGGTCCCACGCACCACGTGACCTACGCCCGGGTCACTAATGATAGTAATTGTTACAGCTTACATGTAACCTCTGTTTATACACGTATATGAGATAAACATGTTTTTGCCAGACAGAAGAGAACAGTTGTCAATATGAACTACGTCATGCAAATGAATATTTCATGATGCATTAAATTACTAGTGGTCAGTGACCTTGACCGTGACCTTGACCTTTTGGTCTCAATCTTGGTGCCGTACACATCCGTTCTCACTAACGAATCCACTCACCAAAGTGAGATTTGCTATGATTTTTTGAGTTCATTATCTCCATTGGCCTTGACCTTTCGATCTCAATAGGTTTCTTGTTTACCATATGCTTGAGATATTCCTGAAGTTTGATGTCAATTCACATCACTGGACTGGTGTAATGTAAGGTTTTCTTCGATGTCCCGTTTATTTTAAGGGCGACCTTCGACAATTTCAGAACCTTACATATAGTCATATAGTCTCTGACGTATTTAAGGATGATTTGAATTTTGAGAATTTTCTGATTTTCCCAAATTTGTGATATTGACCTTTGATTAAATTAGATATTTTCAGATATTTCCCACATATATTCACTGGTTTTCAGTCATTTCAGATTTTTTTACTACAACGACCTTGACCCTTGACCTACTGACCTCAATATTGGTACGCGAAATCTGCATTACTGTCGTTATCCTGGTGAAATTTTAGAGGAATCGGTCAATTTGTCGAAAAGTAAAAGAACTAAATAATGAAAGTAGGGGGAGAAGAATAAAGAAAAGGAGAATGTACATTTCATAGGTCGCCAGGTTTAGCTGACGTTGACCACAAAATGTATAGCTGTAGACATATACATGTATAGCCCTGGACAAGTCAATGCCCTATATGGAGCAAATACATGAGATTTTTGGAATCTTTCAGAACGGACTGAATTTTCTAACAGTAGTATCCGGACTCCTGACCATAGGATCAAAGTGAGCAAAATAAAGATATCTGCTACATTAGAGGCCCCATTTATGCGTATTCATAACCGCTCCAACGTGAAATATGTCCAAAAGGTGGGCCTGTCATATTCAACTGTCGGGAGGAGGAGAATGCTCCACAGGCTAGACATAATTATTTTAGTGCCTCCAAAAATTCATACTAATTCATCTCAAGCAAAAAAGACAGATTTGGAGATGATCTCAAGGAATAATTTCCCCTCTCCACCGCAATTCCCCTCCCATACCACTACTACATAATAATACTCCAAATAATTTGGTGAGTTTTATTTTTACATGAGTAGTGTAACTAACGTCAAAGGACCTACATGTACGAAGTAGAGTGAGGAAGATGACTTGGGGCTCCAAGCGTAATGATATAGGTCACCTAAGTAGTTCAGCTCAGACCTTGCTGGTAACAGTCCCCTAATGCACGTTCATGCCAAAAATCCAGGTTCTGCTCTCAACGGTTCACCTTATTTTGCCGACGAAAGGATTCGGATGATCTTATTGACTGATTCACTCACTCATTTCTGCCCAATTTGCAAATGAGAGCCTACTTGGTAGGAATTTCAGGACTTGTCTTATTTGAGCCCAACAAAAATATTACTAAAAAGTTTTAAGCACAATACTCCATTTAAAAATGAAGGTGATCTACCCCTAAACAGAATGTTGTACTGATATAGAGCATATTTTACTAATTTTGCCCGTTTGACCAGTTCAACCCCAGCCCTTAATATTTCAGCAGCGATAATGGGAAAGCTGTGACAGCAGGCTACAAAACGATGGTCAGATAAGGCGTATATCATTATGGTTGTTTTTCTTTTATTTTTATTCTTGCATGTTTCTCTCTGTTCTCAAATTCAAGGTTTGGACAATGAAATTTATGCGAATTATGTCAAACAGAAAGACAGAGATGTTCCGAGACTGCCTGGGTTTTACAAAACGAAAATATGTATCAGGGCAACCATACGTCTACTTTTATACCCAAAAATATAGTTACCACGAGGTCTCATAAAAGATATTCTACTCTGCCTTCCCATTTGAGACAACCCACCCTTCCCACGGCTCCACTGGTGTTTCATTTGTGTTGTTGAAAATGCGTGCTAAGTTGCTCAAAGATTACCACGTGGGTCATTCTCAAGGAAAGGCGCAATTCGTGTAACTCGACCCGAATTTCATTCTAACCAATTTCACGGCTGGAAAAATTCAGAATGTTCGTAGTATTCAATTAGTAGAGCACGAATAACTTATTACAAGCATTATTATCGGGTAAAATTTCACCAGACCCCTCAATTAAGGGTAAAATCGACATGTCACTGGGTAGTAGTGCCCTTTTTGATACCACAATAAAGTTGCCAGAAATTCTTTTGCGCTACATTATTCTACCTTTCTGGCAACCAGCTGCATCTGTTCGTTTACTATCTGAATATATTGTTTACAATGGCAGATTATTTTGTGAAAATGAAGCCAAAAAAGCGAACGCTCAAATTAGAAACAAAGGTTTGCCACCAGGCGGATTCTTTTCCAAGCGTGGGTAAACCTGAGATTCCATACGATGTGTTTTATGAAACACTTTTCAGTATTTCAGTCATTTCTAGCACCAGATTTTCAGCGTATGTTTATTACCGGTCACTGGTGTTACGAGTCAGGATCAACATGTAGTGGCTCCTGAGTTAAAATATTAACTTAATATTAAGCATTGTTTTTGGACCATCACGACAATATACGAGGGAGCAACAAATAATTCCTTCCAAAATGTCAGTGATGTTACCTGTCAGTGGTATTACTATTTGTACGGTAACACCATTGACAATAATGATGCTTTTGCGCCAAGTTTCAGTACAACTTGAATTTAGCTTTCTTCCAGATAGTACTAAGTTAAGGAGTCTTGTCATATACGTGTTTTGCCGCTAAATAGCTTTCACTTATGGCTGCATTTTTGCCTCTATGAACAAATTGGTCACTGGTGTCACACGAGGTCTGTGGTGTTACTCGAGGTCACTGGTGTTACCGGGTTGTCGATGGTGTTACATTTCAGTTGGACATATATTTGAAGAAGAACAAGCAGTTTTATCAGAAAGGCTTTTCATATACGTGTTTTGCCCCTAAATATCCTTCACTTGCAACTGCATTTTTGCGCCTATGAACAAACTAATCAGTGGTACGTGTTACACGAGGTCAGGGGTGTTACCGGATTGTCACTGGTGTTACGGATGCAAGAATCGTCTAGAAATTCAGAAACACTTGTTTAAGTTGTCCCATATTTTGAAAAAGAAACAAATTCGATTAGTTTAAAGTCAGCATCAAGAATAAATAGGTTTATTATACAGAATCTACATGAATGGTTGATACATGTGGTCGACTTGGCTGATTTTGGTGAGCTAGGTAGCATAATTAGGATATTAAAAACAAACTTGTTTTCTTAACTTCTATATTTTTTCATCATTAGTCATAGTTACACGCAATGTATTGCCTATCATTTGTGTATCTTCCTATTTCTGTCCTCTTAGTGCCCAATATACTGATCATTCCTGTGTAACACCACTGACATGATTGAAGACAACTCCACCGTTAAGCGTTACGAAAAGTTTATTATTCGGAATGTCTGCATTTATTGTGTGCATTATAAAGAGTTTTGTCAATGGAGACTCTGCTGAAATCAAATTCTGTAGTCATTGGTGATCTTGATTTTTAGATATTTCCACAAGTGAAAATGTGCCTTTCCCTGAGACTGACTCACATACATCTCGACGTTATCGCTCATTTTTTCTGAGTCTAGCTTGATGTTTGAGGCTAAAGCATGCAATTATTAAGACCGGCTCACGAGTATTCAGCAGTCATGATGAAAAACTATTAATGTTTTTCATGGGGTCTAATATGTGAGAAATTTAAACATATCCGGTATTGAATGAGTACCGCATGTCTTTGCGCTCGTGCGCGACACAATAACTAAAAAAAAATCTGACAGTCAAGCTACCCAATATTTACTGGTACTGAGGAGACCTTACCGGACGTGGAGTAGTTGCTATCTAACACTGAATGTAACCGGTTACACAGGATACTGCGTGTCATGATTCACTTCCTTGTTGAACATAGCAATTATAGAGCTACACAACCTCGAATTGACATCTAATCGTACCATGGAAGGCCATGCACATATACACTTGGATCCACATATCTCGTCATATTAAGTTTAACGAAAAGTTTAAGGCCAGTTCGCTGCCCTCCATAGAATTCATCTACCACGATGAGACAGGAATTGTTGGTGATACTACCGGTCTTCATTTTCGCTATTTTAAGCAACGTTTCGGGTAAGATTTTAGTATGTTTGCAATAATCAATCTGTGTTTAATGACCTTCAGTTTTTGAACTATTAATGAAATTAATTAAATTGATGGGGAATTAGACATGTTCTTCATGAGTAAGGCCATTTGTAACCGATGAAAGCGACGCTAAACCTTGTTCGCTCACTCTATGTTTGAAATAGTGTTGTACAACAATCTGTAAGCTTCATCTCCCGGGAGTAAACATTCATCGAGGGATTATGCCCATACAGGGAACACGCCATCATCACAACAGGATTTATTCCTCCCACTTCATGGCTTGTAGATGATTTCGCTTTCAATTTACAGTAATACTTATTTCTGCTAAAGAAACATTTTCTGAACCTACTCAACCTATATGCCTATGTGGTAGACGTACAATTACTTACTATTAGAAAACTTAAGGCGACTTTGTCACAAATAAATCATTTACCGTTAAGTTTGTATGCATTATAAAGGTACACAAATGTATGCCTCTCCGTTATCAGTCTTTTCAACCGTGACTATTATTCTCTCATTTTGATATGATTTTGATTAGGGGGAAAAAAACGCTATGTCAACCGTGACGATGGTTACATACCACCCACTGTTCGCTGCCTTCGCTGTTTGCACTATAGGAGTAGAACCCGTCCCACGGACGGGAAATTACCAGTCTCTAAATGTTTCCTTACCTATTTTACTGAACTATCTGCATGCATTTTCATGGCAACACAAATGTATACGTCGTAGGATAACAATTTCTCTACCCAAGTGAAACGTATATGCACAGTAGATTCACAGTAGAAAACATACTATGAAATATGATTGCAGAAGATCTGTATATCCAAACGTGTCACAATGAAGACAATCAGAGTGGACAAAAAAACACAGGCTTAGCATTGATTGTATGCACGTAATTGAGTCTTACAGTCATGAATGTACATGTACGTTGTTTCACTTTGGATTGTTTTCTTGATAGTTTCGCCCCATCTGAACCTCTGTCCCATTCTTGATTCACTTCAGAGTACATTTGCGGAAGGTATTGTTGCTCACTCTTGATTTGGAATAGCGTCGACTGAATTTATTCCATGAAGCAAGGCTCACACAACCATGTATTCTTTAACAAGTTTTCAATTCTACACATATATCTGTTCGTTTGTATGGCCATCAACAGCCATAAACTGTTCGTGTGCATGGCCATCAACAGCCATGTACTGTTCGTGTGTATGGCCATCAACAGCCATAAACTGTTCGTGTGTATGGCCATCAACAGCCATGTACTGTTCGTGTGTATGCCCATCAACAGCCATGTACTGTTCGTGTGTATGGTCATCAACAGCCATAAACTGTTCGTGTGTATGGCCATCAACAGTCATAAACTGTTCGTGTGTGTGGCCATAAACAGCCATAAACTGTTCATTTGTATGGCCATCAACAACCATAAACTGTTCGTGTGTATGGCCATCAACAGCCGTAAACTGTTCATGTGTATGGCCATCAACATCCATAAACTGTTCGTGTGTATGGCCACCAACAGCCATAAACTGTTCATGTGTATGGCCATCAACAGCCATCAACTGTTCGTGTGTATGGCCATCAACAGCCATGAAGTGTTCGTGTGTATGGCCATCAACAGCCATAAACTGTTCGTGTGTATGGCCATCAACAGCCGTAAACTGTTCATGTGTATGGCCATCAACATCCATAAACTGTTCGTGTGTATGGCCACCAACAGCCATAAGCTGTTCATGTGTATGGCCATCAACAGCCATCAACTGTTCGTGTGTATGGCCATCAACAGCCATGAAGTGTTCGTGTGTATGGCCATCAACAGCCATAAACTGTTCGTGTGTATGGCCATCAACAGCCATGAACTGTTCATGTGTATGGCCATCAACAGCCATGAACTGTTCGTGTGTATGGCCATCAAGAGCCATAAACTGTTCATGTGTATGGCTATCAACAGCCATAAACTGATCATGTGTATGGCCATCAACAGCCATGAACTGCTCATGTGTATGGCCATCAACATCGATAAACTGTTCATGTGTATGGTCATCAACAGCCATGAAATTTTCATGTGTATGTCCACCAACAGCCATGAACTGTACGTGTGTATGGTTATCAACAGCAGTAAACTGTTCATATGTATGGCCATCAACACCCATGAACTCTTCGTGTGTATGTCCATCAACAGCCATAAACTGTTCAAGTTTATGGCCATCAACAGCCATAAACTGTTCATGTGTATCGCCATCAACAGCCATAAACTGTTTGTGTTTATGACCATCAACAGCCATAAACTGTTCATGTGTATGGCCATCAACAGCCATAAACTGTTCATGTGTATGGCCATCAACATCCATACACTGTTCGTGTGTATGGATATCAACAGCCATAAACAGTTCATGTGTATGGCCATCAACAGCCATAAACTGTTCATGTGTATGACCATCAACAGCCATAAACTGTTCGTGTGTATGGCCATCAACATCCATAAACTGTTCATGTGTATGGCCATCAACAGCCATAAACTGTTCATGTGTATGGCCATCAACAGCCATAAACTGTTCCTGTGTACGGGCATCAACAGCCATAAATTGTTCATGTGTATGGCCATCAACAGACATGAACTATTCGTGTGTATGGCCATCAACAGCCATAAACTGTTCGTGTGTATGGTCATCAACAGCCATAAATTGTTCCTGTGTATGGCCATCAACAGCCATAAACTGTACATGTGTATGGCCATCAACAGCCATAAACTGTTCATGTGTATGACCATCAACAGCCGTAAACTGTTCATGTGTATGGCCATCAACAGCCACGAACTATTCGTGTGTATGGCCATCAACAGCCATAAATTGTTCGTGTGTATGGTCATCAACAGCCATAAATTGTTCCTGTGTATGGCTATCAACATCCATAAACTGTTCATGTGTATGCTGTTCATGTGTATGGCCATCAACATCCATAAACTGTTCGTGTGTTTGGCCACCAACAGCCATAAACTGTTCATGTGTATGGCCATCAACAGTCATAAACTGTTCATATGTATGGCCATCAACAGCCTTAAACTGTTCCTGTGTACGGGCATCAACAGCCATAAATTGTTCATGTGTATGGCCATCAACAGACATGAACTATTCGTGTGTATGGCCATCAACAGCCATAAACTGTTCGTGTGTATGGTCATCAACAGCCATAAATTGTTCCTGTGTATGGCCATCAACAGCCATGACGTGTTCGTGTGTATGGCCATCAACAGCCATAAACTGTTCGCGTGTATGGCCATCAACAGCCATGAACTGCTCATGTGTATGGCCATCAACAGCCATGAACTGTTCGTGTGTATGGCCATCAAGATCCATAAACTGTTCATGTGTATGGCAATCAACAGCCATAAACTGTTCATGTGTATGGCCATCAACAGCCATGAACTGCTCATGTGTATGGCCATCAACATCGAAAAACTATTCATGTGTATGGTCATCAACAGCCATGAAATTTTCATGTGTATGTCCACCAACAGCCATGAACTGTACGTGTGTATGGTTATCAACAGCAGTAAACTGTTCAAGTGTATGGCCATCAACACCCATGAACTGTTCGTGTGTATGTCCATCAACAGCCATAAACTGTTCAAGTTAATGGCCATCAACAGCCATAAACTGTTCATGTGTATCGCCATCAACAGCCATGAACTGCTTGTGTTTATGGCCATCAACAGCCATAAACTGTTCATGTGTATGGCCATCAACAGCCATAAACTGTTCATGTGTATAGCCATCAACATCCATAAACTGTTCGTGTGTATGGATATCAACAGCCATAAACTGTTCATGTGTATGACCATCAACAGCCATAAATTGTTCGTGTGTATGGCCATCAACATCCATAAACTGTTCATGTGTATGGCCATCAACAGCCATAAACTGTTCATGTGTATGGCCATCAACAGCCATAAACTGTTCCTGTGTACGGGCATCAACAGCCATAAATTGTTCATGTGTATGGCCATCAACAGACATGAACTATCCGTGTGTATGGCCATCAACAGCCATAAACTGTTCGTGTGTATGGTCATCAACAGCCATAAATTGTTCCTGTGTATGGCCTTCAACAGCCATAAACTGTTCATGTGTATGGCCATCAACAGCCATAAACTGTTCATGTGTATGGCCATTAACAGCCATAAACTGTTCCTGTGTATGGCCATCAACAGCCATAAACTGTTCATGTCTATGGCCATCAACAGACATGAACTATTCGTGTGTATGGCCATCAACAGCCATAAACTGTTCGTGTGTATGGTCATCAACAGCCATAAATTGTTCCTTTGTATGGCCATCAACAGCCATAAACTGTTCATGTGTATGGCCATCAACAGCCATAAACTGTTCATGTGTATGACCATCAACAGCCGTAAACTGTTCATGTGTATGGCCATCAACAGCCATGAACTGTTCGTGTGTATGGCCATCAACAGCCATAAACTGTTCATGTGTATGACCATCAACAGCCATAAACTGTTCATGTGTATGGCAATCAACAGCCGTAAACTGTTCATGTGTATGGCCATCAACATCCATAAAGTGTTCGTGTGTATGGCCACCAACAGCCATAAACTGTTCATGTGTATGGCCATCAACAGCCATAAACTGTCCGTGTGTATGGCCATCAACAGCCATAAACTGTTCGTGTGTATGGCCATCAACATCCATAAACTGTTCATATGTATGGCCATCAGCAGCCGTAAACAGTTCATGTGTATGGCCATCAACACCCATAAACTGTTGTGTAAGGCCATCAATAGCCATAAACTGTTCGTGTATATGGCCATCAACGTCCATGAACTGTTCGTGTATATGGCCATCAACAGCCATAAACTCTTCATGTGTATGGCCATTAACAGCCATAAACTGTTCCTGTGTATGGCCATTAACATCCATAAACTGTTCATATGTATGGCCATCAACAGCCGTAAACTGTTCATGTGTATGGCCAACAACACCCATAAACTGTTGTGTAAGGCCATCAATAGCCATAAACTGTTCGTGTGTATGGCCATCAACATCCGTGAACTGTTCGTGTGTATGGCCATCAACAGCCATTAACTGTTCATGTGTATGGCCAAAAACAGCCATCCACTGTTCAGGTGTATGGCCATCAACAGCCGTAAACTGTTCGTGTGTATGGCCATCAACAGCCATAAACTGTTCATGTGTATGACCAACAGCCATAAACTGTTCCTGTGTATGGCCATCAACAGCCATAAACCGTTCATTTGTATGGCAATCAACATCCGTGAACTGTTCGTGTGTATGGCCATCAAACGCCATGAACTGTTCATGTGTATGGCCATCAACAGCCATCAACTGTTCGTGTGTATGGCCATCAACAGCCATGAAGTGTTCGTGTGTATGGCCATCAACAGCCATAAACTGTTCGTGTGTATGGCCATCAACAGCCATGAACTGTTCATGTGTATGGCCATCAACAGCCATGAACTGTTCGTGTGTATGGCCATCAAGAGCCATAAACTGTTCATGTGTATGGCTATCAACAGCCATAAACTGATCATGTGTATGGCCATCAACAGCCATGAACTGCTCATGTGTATGGCCATCAACATCGATAAACTGTTCATGTGTATGGTCATCAACAGCCATGAAATTTTCATGTGTATGTCCACCAACAGCCATGAACTGTACGTGTGTATGGTTATCAACAGCAGTAAACTATTCATATGTATGGCCATCAACACCCATGAACTCTTCGTGTGTATGTCCATCAACAGCCATAAACTGTTCAAGTTTATGGCCATCAACAGCCATAAACTGTTCATGTGTATCGCCATCAACAGCCATAAACTGTTTGTGTTTATGGCCATCAACAGCCATAAACTGTTCATGTGTATGGCCATCAACAGCCATAAACTGTTCATGTGTATGGCCATCAACATCCATACACTGTTCGTGTGTATGGATATCAACAGCCATAAACAGTTCATGTGTATGGCCATCAACAGCCATAAACTGTTCATGTGTATGACCATCAACAGCCATAAACTGTTCGTGTGTATGGCCATCAACATCCATAAACTGTTCGTGTGTATGGCCATCAACATCCATAAACTGTTCATGTGTATGGCCATCAACAGCCATAAACTGTTCATGTGTATGGCCATCAACAGCCATAAACTGTTCCTGTGTGCGGGCATCAACAGCCATAAAGTGTTCATGTGTATGGCCATCAACAGACATGAACTATTCGTGTGTATGGCCATCAACAGCCATAAACTGTTCGTGTGTATGGTCATCTACAGCCATAAATTGTTCCTGTGTATGGCCATCAACATCCATAAACTGTTCATGTGTATGGCCATCAACAGCCATAAACTGTTCATGTGTGTGGCCATCAACATCCATAAACTGTTCGTGTGTATGGCCACCAACAGCCATAAACTGTTCATGTGTATGGCCATCAAGTCAGAAACTGTTCATGTGTATGGCCATCAACAACCTTAAACTGTTCCTGTGTACGGGCATCAACAGCCATAAATTGTTCATGTGTATGGCCATCAACAGACATGAACTATTCGTGTGTATGGCCATCAACAGCCATAAACTGTTCGTGTGTATGGTCATCAACATCCATAAATTGTTCCTGTGTATGGCCATCAACAGCCATGAAGTGTTCGTGTGTATGGCCATCAACAGCCATAAACTGGTCGCGTGTATGGCCATCAACAGCCATGAACTGCTCATGTGTATGGCCATCAACAGCCATGAACTGTTCGTGTGTATGGCCATCAAGAGCCATAAACTGTTCATGTGTATGGCCATCAACAGCCATAAACTGTTCATGTGTATGGCCATCAACAGCCATGAACTGCTCATGTGTATGGCCATCAACATCGAAAAACTGTCGTGTGTATGGCCATCAACAGTCATAAACTGTTCGTGTAAATGGCCATCAACAGCCATAATCTGTTCGTTTGCATGGCCATCAACAGCCATAAACTGTTCATGTGCATGGCCATCAACAGCCATAAACTGTTCGTGTGCATGGCCATCAACAGCAATAAAGTGTTCGTGTGTATGGCCATCAACAGTCATAAACTGTTCGTGCAAATGGCCATCAACAGCAATAAACTGTTCGTGTGTATGGCCCTCAACAGTCATAAACTGTTCGTGCAAATGGCCATCAACAGCCATAAACTGTTCGTGTGTATGGCCATCAACAGTCATAAACTGCTCGTGTGTGTGGGCATCAACACCCATAAACTGTTTGTGTGTATTGCCATCAACAACCATAAACTGTTCGTGTGTATTGTCATCAACAGCCATAAACTGTTCATGTGTGTGGCCATCAACAGCCATAAACTGTTGATGTGTATGGCCATCAGCAGCCATAAACTGTTCATGTGTATGACCATCAGCAGCCATAAACTGTTCGTGTGTATGGCCATCAACAGCCATAACCTGTTCGTGTGTATTACCATCAACAGTCATAAAGTGTTTGTGTGTATTGCCATCAACAACCATAAACTGTTCGTGTGTATGGCCATTAACAGCCATAAACTGTTCCTGTATATGACCATCAACAGCCATAAGGAGTTTGACTGGAACTTATACAGGTCAGGAGGCTATAGTTGTGATTGTGAATCGTCGAACTTTATCTATACACCATGCAAACATGTTGTGACTGGTTACCTTAATGTGGTGAGTGATAAGGACCTGAAATTACTCCTAATGAAAGGACCAAAATATAGAGAGCCAAGAAGAATAAATCTGAAGGCCGACCAGAAGATAATTTTGTCTGCATTGGAACAGTACGTTATTGATTGGTCGAAGCGAGAAAAAGTTGAACGTACAGTACTCGCTGATTGGCTGGACCTCACCAAAAGCAAGGTCGCTGAAACAATCCGCCATATTGACAGAAGTACTCTTCCCCAAGCAAAACGAGTACTGAGAAACCTCAATTCGCAAGAAGTTCTTGCAAATCTCCAGAGTAAATTCGTCATTTTCCCAGCAGACAAAGCTCCAAATAATATAATATTCATATGTAATTATTACTTTTACTGGGTGCTGGTTAAAGAATTAAGTGCAGACCTATCATCATCAAATACGTCTACTTACTCCCAAACTTCTTTTACTCTGGAAGATTTATTTAACAATCACAAAACGTTTCTCATGGAAAGAGGTATTTGTCTTCCAACCAATCATTACGACATACCAAAAGTATACTGGGCTCCCAAAATGCATAAATCACCATACAAAGCTAGATTCATAGCTGGTTCTAGAAGCTGCACCACCAAGCTTCTTTCAACCCTATTGACGAGGGCCCTTCAGGAGGTAAAAGCATTTTGGGAAAGGTATTGCGCCACTATTTCTAAAAACTCTGGCGTTGAATGTATGTGGATATTAAAAAACTCAAAATATCTTACGGAAGAACTTGATGCTAAAGGTCACATACCGTACAGACATGTATCCACATGGGATTTCTCGACTCTCTATACTACAATCTGTCATCAGGACCTTATTGACCGTCTAAGTTCATTAATAATAGTATCTGTGTTCAAGAAAGCTGATCGTAGATATATTAATGTCGGAAGCCATAAAGAGCCATAAACTGTTCATGTGTACGGTCATTAACAATCGTAAACTGTTCGCATGTATACGTCGTCATAGCAAAATGTATCGGGAATTCTAAGAAAAGAGCTGCACAAAAAACGTCGATATTTCCTCTGTCTCACGTGAAATATAAAAACTTGGGGCGGCAGAACCGTGTCGATACTCATCGAGGTAAAACTCGAGATAGCTTGAACACAACATGCCATGAATTGTATGGAAGACAGCGATATTATTATTATTACCCTATTTGTGCACACCATCACGGAAACGGGATATGTAGAAAATTGAGACGACTCATTCAAATTCTGAGGACACATTGACACGGCTACTTGTGAATTCGTGAAAGAATATTTGGTGGCGTGTGTCTGGATAAACAAACAGGAGAACGTGGTCATATTTCCCGGTAATATGAAGTTCCGGATATGAGATATGAGATATGAGATATTCGCTCCTCTACTTCTCCAGTTCGATAGCATTTGCTCTCGCTGCTGGGAAATACTAAAATTTGTCATTACGCCTTCATTAAGGATATATACTTACTTTCGCTGGATATGAAGAATTAGTCTAAGTAGTCCAAATTAGTCCGGTGGCTTCAGGCCAGATTTTCACTTTATCGTGACAGAGTGGAATAAAGCACCAAATTTGGCACACGTGTCGCCAGAGGCGCCGAGAACAATATCAGAAGGGGTGCTCCTGATTTCGAGGCCCAGGAGGCAATATGTGGCCCATTAGGGGCCAGGGTCATTTTGGGCCAAGTAATTGTAATTTTTACTCCAACGATTTTTAAAACATCATATATTCGTTCTCCTCCTCTAGTCTGAAAATTTCCACACTTATAGTGTTGGCAAAAGTCTAGAGAGAAATGCGAAATAATACAACATGGCCGTCATAATGACGTTACAGTTACGTCAGAACCAAAAAATCGCTATATAGCTGAAATATTGCTGAATGCGACGTTAAACCCTAATTCTCTCTCTCTCTCTCCAGAACCAAAAAATGGTCAATTTTTGTTGCGAAATTTTGACTTGTTTTTTTTATTTTCTTTCTTCGTGTTAGGTATACGAAATATATTGGAAAATAATCGGATATAGCTGACTCCCATCTACACATTTTTGAATATGATATTCGGGACTTCTGCTGCTGAAGATGAAGTGGCGGCGCCAATGCGAAAGCTGTGGCCGATTAAAGAGGTTCAATACCGATTAAAGAGATTCCGTCTTTTTACAAAAGCTGAGAAATAGGCAGCTGTAACGGGCGCGCCTTATGGAACTTGGTAAACACACCGAAAAGAAGAACGAATTGCTCGAATTGGGCGATATCTAATATTATCAGTATACGATGATATAAACAAATGAAATGGTTTATGGGATATATTGTGTTTGAAGTTGCGGATAATAATGTTCATGCCTTGTAACGGGTCAGATTGATCGGAGAAAGACATCGTCGTGTTAAAGAACATTGCTATTGCTGTCTTGTTCTGAATGAACGGTCAATTCACTGACGCGTGAGAATGCATGAAATGCTACCAAGGACATAGCTCGTAAAAGAATAATGTGGGGTATAGCATCGAATATCCGGTTGACTGTGTAATTTTGACGTGCGCGTAAGTAGATTTTTGGTAAGGAATAACTGAGCAGGGTCGTTTACTGCAGCCAAATTGTGCACATAAATGATAGCCGATACGAATGTATAATCTGTGGAGGGTGCATACTTGTGGAAATGCAAGAATGCTTTGAAGGAAACCAACTGTACCGATGAGATAGTGAATGTCTTAGTGGTACACTGATCAGTGTTATTGAGGAAATCTCTATATACTTGTCATGCGCGCGCTTGTATACTTTCAAGGAAGATTCAGCAGGGGACGCCATCAGAAGAACTCAAGCTGTCTGCTTCGAAGAGTCAGCAACAGTGTATTGGGTTCGACGAGCGGTTGAGCCAAGGGGCTAGAGATAGCGCTTCCTGAAATTGTAACTGTGAGAGCTTGTCAGGAATACCATTACATTGATCCGAAATATGTTTTGATTTGAACAGAATGTTATGTCGAAGACAGGCAACTACTATAACTGACACACCAATCGCATCAGCAATGATTGGTGATTGATTATTTCTACCACGGCCATATTATCACAAAGAAAGAGAACGTTATGACTTGCCAGTTTTGACCCTAAATTTCCACGGCAAGCACGATGGGTTAACTCCTTGACCGTGATATGTAAGTGGGCAAGATGTGCTGACCATTCTGCGACTACCCACGAGGACCCCAAAACAGTCGCCAAACCCATGGTACCAGCAGCGTCGGATCACAGCTTGATCTGCTTTGATCACATCAGAGGGTAGATACTTCATGTAGGAAGCTATTGTCTGCGTCTTTGTGCAGCTGAAAAGGCTCAAGTCTAGACATATTGTTGTTCCCAGACTTGGCTATTGTATGCATTGTCTCGTGACCCTTACATGGAGTATGAACCCATCAGGGGATACCCAATTTGGAGAAAGAAAACTAATTTTCCGCTGAAAAACTCCATGAATATGTCAGGAATTAATATAGGATCTAGCTTTATTCAATTGAATATGATGGTGAGCCTGTGATAGACCTTTTGTTAAAGTGTATCAGGCAGCAGAGAATTGCCCTGCTGTGCACCACGACTTCACAAACAAAATTGAGCGAGTCATTGATCATGAGAGACTGCAGTTCCACAAGGGTTACGTACTTGCGATGCGAGAAATCCCCAGCATGCTTTTCAGTTTATGAACTTGTCTTCTGGAAATGATGCTTGCATCAAATTTTCTGGAGTTCAGTTGAATCCCATGCATAACCATAGTAGTTGATGGGTAGTATGTCTTAGCATGTTTGATTGGAATGCCCATATACTCACCCAAGTAAATGAAAGTGTTAAGAGCTATAGAAGAGTGGCTAGCACCATTTGCACCGACGAAAATGAAGACGTCCAGTATGTGGGTCACCTCTGATATGAGGATTTTGTAGCCATAACCGATTGCAGAGAACGACTTAACCCTATCTGGCTTGGGCTTTTTGGGACCTGTTCAGGCCTGGGGAGGGCCGAAATGGTCCCCCTAATTATTTTTCTTATCCCTTGAGCTAGGGAGCTGAAACTTCCCACACTATACCCTTGGGTCAAGCTCTATCAGAAAATGTAAAAAAATCCAAGATGGCCGCTTTGATGACGTCACATTGACGTCATTTTCAAAAACGCCATTTTTTGGTCGATTTTTGGGTCGGATTTTCCGAATTTTTAATTTATGCAATTTCTCCGCAAAAGCTGCGTAATAAATTAGTAAATATTAATGTGATGTGAAATAAAATAGTTTTTGCCCACTTTTCATCGCGGAAAAGCAGAAATTTTGAAGAAATGTGACAAAAACATCACTTTTCTGGTGCACCACGTGGCCGCCATCTTGAATTTAGCCCTCTGCTCAGGGGGTTATGCAAATGGCTCAAAATGACCCCAATATGATAAACTATAAAGTCCGGGAGTTTCAGCACTCCATTTTTCGTCGTTCCGGAGATAGCGCAGAAAGGCCAGGTAGGGTTAAGCTCTCAAATATTTTACAGGATGTAGAGCATCTCATCGAGAGATATCGATCATAAAAATACTTGCCGCCCCAGGTAAACCCCAATAAGGAGTACCTCGCTGGCTCGATAGGTATGATGCGGGAAGTATCCTGTAAATGGGTTTTTGCCATGAGGCTTTATGGGCCATGTTTTCAAACCAGAGCAATCACGATATATAATGTCTCGTATTCAACATATCATAGGTCCTGTGGAATTGTACCTTTTATAGACAAGGCAGATTTTCCAGGGTAAGATAAATGGTGTATCACCCTAAAAGTATTAGAGGTGATTTGGTTTAGTGTCACACTCAAGGTTATTTCACTCATATGGTGACAGCCAGTTTTAATGGTGGAGGGAGCGGAAATGCCTGAAGAGAACCACCTCCGAATCGTCGGCAAGTAACTGGCAAACTTTCACACATGCACTAGCGAGGCTCGAACCTGTGCCGATTCAGCGGTGTGAGACTAGCGATCATCAGCGATGCGCCTTAGACCACTCGGCCACCGAGGGCGCCTAAAAGTATTAGATTTCTGTTTAGGGACTAAGCCTAATGGAGAGCAAACGATTACGCTAGACAGTAAAAGCATAGTTTCCCGAGTGCTCAATATTTTAAAACCGTTTGTGAAACTTGAACAAGTAAATCTACCACAAGTGCTACTTAGAACAGTTTTTAGCCTAATCGGGTTTACTGGTGTTGGAAGAGTAACCCCCTTCGCCACTGGATTTACACGTGATAATTTACATGTAAGGTACAGGGAAGAATCCAATTGGCAACATTTGATGTAGTTCACATCCCTGACATGCACGATAACCTGATGTTTCATCCTTCCAAACAGATTTGGTTTTTAGTACCTATAATCAGCATTGAGGACGGGGCGCTGGTGGCCATATTGGATATCTATAGAAAAGGAAATAGCCAATAACTTTCATGCGTGCTTGACCGAGTCAATCATAAAGTGCTATATGTACAGAAACCTCTCGATGGAGCATTAATAAATATATATGATATATATTAGCATGTATACAAACACACATACAGGTGTATGGCAATAATACCATTATTGGTGACGCTCTGCCGGCCATATTGGATATTCACCAGGTAATAAAGATTCCAATGACCGTTATTATTTTCTTGTTGAGTCAATCATGCTCGTAGACATGCAGTCTCGTGTAAAAAAGCGACTCAAGTTGTCAAATAGTCCCGAATGGGAAGCTACTGTGGCGGCCATATTGGATTTATGCAAATTAAGGGCCTCTCACCTCCTGTAGAAATGAGCACCCCTTCTGAGATAATTCACTATGCCCAAATGAGCCTCCGTGCAAGATATGGTGCTTTATTCCAGTCGGTCACGATCTTGGCTAAACGGAACACCAAATGAAATAAATCTCGTTCCGACTGTACTGGAGAGACGGATGCAATTCCATACTATTAAATATCTAATATAAGGATAGCGATAATCCGTTAGGTCGTGTATGCGTGTGGCGTATTCATATCTCGCCTAGTATTACATATTTAAAGGTACTCCTCCTTGTATATATAGTGTACGTCTCGCACCACGCTGCTGGTTTTAGAGTGTAATAAAGAACTAGCCTTGTAACGTCCGCTAGATCCTGTTGGTAAAACATTATTATTGCAAAACATTGCATGGTTTGACAAAGGCTACCAATTGCCTTCACACTTAAACGACTTTGGTGATACGTTTCACACACTGGCGGCAGAATACTATCGAGACAAGCGCTTCGTACTTGTGTATTTTGTATGAATATCGTGTTATGCAAGTTCTTCATGATGTTCGTATGACCAGCCACAATAATTGTGTGACTAAGATGCAATTTACTCCTGGAAAAGTATTTGGAAACCCAATTAGGAAATGTAATGCTTTAGTCATAAATATTCCATTCGATGTGAGATCTAGAACAGGTGTTTAGATTAATATGTTAAGGACTTTCCAGATTGTTTGACTCAAGCCAATTTCGTTGTACAGTGATGATGTTCACTCTCACGGTATACTTTGTTCAACTTGAACTTAAACCATATATTGCTCTCGCTGCTGAATATTTTCACTTAATCTATTAACCATAGAATCAAACGAGTTCGTTATAGTGTTACAGCGTTTTTTTCACAGGCCAGTGCTCAAATGGGAAAATCGGTCGTTATTGTCGCACAGACTGTCATTGTCGGAACGGCTGTAGTAACACGGCTAGCACAGCGTGTGGAAATGGGTGTGTAAGACCATGGAGTGGTCCAACCTGCCAACGAAGTAAGTCGTCCTCAAGCAAACCATAAAACCATAAATGTTGAGAACACAAACCCGTGCAACGCGTCACTACATATATACATATTAATATTCATTATATCCCAGATTAACCCAACCAGGCTTGGCGGGGGGAGGCCAAAATGCCCCCCCCCCCCACCAAACTTTCTGTACTACACTTCGAGACTTTGTAGTTTATCATATTGGGGTCATTTTGAGCCTATTTGCATAACCCCCCGAGTTATGGCGATGGAGACCACTTGGGGTAGCAAAAAAGTTATGTTCTCGCCATTTTCCTTCAAAATTTCTGCTTTTCCGTGATGAAAAGTGGGCAAAAAGTAATATTTACTACATAACCTTCAATTTTTGCGGAGAAATTGCATAAATAAAAAGTTCAAAAAATCAAAAAATGTCGTTTTTGAAAATGACATTTCTGTGACGTCATCAAAGCGACCATCTTGTATTTTTAAACATTTTATGATAGAGCTTGACCCAAGAGTATAGGGTGGTAAGTTTCAGTCCACTAGCTAAAGAGGTAAGGAAAATAATTGGCCCCCCATGCCTGGACAGGTCCTAAAAACCCCAGGGCAGATAGGGTTAAGATGACCCAATTATGTTTATACATTGACCAGTTCTAATTCAATGTGTCACTGAGTTTTCTTCCAATCATTTCAGAAAACATTGCGTATAACCAGCGTGCAGACAGAAGTTCTGTTTACAATAATGACCAAAGGTTTTGGGGAGTCAGGGCAGTAGATGGAAATTTGTCTACCAGATTTGCCTCGAACACAGAGTGGAACCCGTATCTCTGGATTGATACTGGACGTGTCAACGATATACACTCGATGCGAATCTTCAACGGATTAGAATGTAAGTTGATATTTATCCCCATAGAACGTTGTATCAGACGTTAAAACCACCCGAATTTACAATCGCACCACAAAAGTTCAGTCTCGCTGGTGATATAATCTCACCTCACGGCTCTCGCTTTTTCATTACCAAAACGACATGATTAAAGTGACAAAAGGTTTCCATGATACAGCTGATACATCCTATATAAAAAAATATTATTTCATTTCACCACATTTGTACCATGTATGGTCGCTCTGGCTTGATCCTTCTGACATATTCGAGAGAGTGATGATCAAGGAACAATTTGACGCCCAATGTTAAGTTTGTTTCCCAAACTTTCGTGCAAAATATCATGAAATATATCACAAGGATGGCAATAGGAAAATCCTCAGGTCTTTTCGACAGCGTTTAAACCGTTGACAGCATCTCCGTCACATTAGACTATACCTTGTATTTATATAACTTCATGTTTGAATTTTGGAGTTAAACATTCATTGCGAATGCCGATTATGGATGAGACAATCTCCATGGTGTTCAAATGGACAGTTACAATCAAAGCGTGACTGAGATACATAATGTAGAAGGGACTAAGGGAATGTCTGTGATTATTAAATATCCCCGCCCTCCCCCCCCCCCGCCACAAAAACAAAAGTGTGGTCAAATTGAACCATAATACATACTCCATCGAAAGGACAGCTATGGGACTCGTCATCGTCATGTGAAAATCGTCGTTACCGTGAAAAACTGTGCTTAACCGTGCCAGAGTGAGATGAACCCCCCTCCCCCCTCCCCAGAGGGCTCAATAGGTCCCAATAGGTCCATGCCTGCTACGGTGAATTGGATAAAGATGACCTAGCTGTAGCACCAAACGCGTCCATCAGTGTGTATATAAATATCCATTCATAGATTCTGAATCGTTTATGTCTGTACTGGGTGAGAGAAATCCTGCTCATATGATCATACCACCCATTACAGCAGCCAAAATTCAACTGTTGATGGTCTCAACAGACCTTCCTCTGTGGATATCCCAAATGGGACTCACATCACTGACTGGAGCCCTGGGCGAATTCTGAGCAAGGTAGCAAGATGAAAGGATTCAACCATACTGCATACGTTGAATCGCTGCTTTGGCAGTCCTCCGTGTCCACCATCTTGCATTGACGGCCAAAACTGTACAAGAGCATGAGAGATAAGACGTGATCATGCACCATCTCTCTAGCGAATGAAAAGAACTCTCGTGAAGTTTTGTTCGGCCAGACACATGGACGTGGGTACGAGTTATAGTAGATAATACCGGTGCCCGCTCATCAGAATGATATGCCCTGATAATCTTGACGCACATTCACGACGACCAGAAGTACACCCAGTTTCAACAGCCTCGAAAACAATGATATAACAGACATATATTCAAACCGGGATATTCTGGCAATGGGCTAGCCTTGATCATAATGATAGCAGGAAATTGTATGATTTAACAGAGAAGAATCGAATCCATCCTTATCGTTCCCTACCAACCAGCAACAAACGAATTGACAGCGAGATGCTGTGGGGACAATGGATTCCCCCAAAAAGATGTTTCGCAAACAGAACGTCGCATGAGTCGACGAGTGTGAAATAAACCTGGCATTGTCCGACATTAAGAACACCGCACCAGTTGGGCTCATTCATATATAGTGCTTCTGAAATCTAAGTGCCATATATTCTCGATGTGCGACAACGCACAAACCGCAACGCCTCTAAACGTGTCGTGTTCATTGAATCATTTCTGGAACGTACTTAGTGGATTATGTGTCCTCCTTTTACTTCCCTCGTCGTCTTCGGCTTCTTTCTCGCTTTACTCCATTGACCGCGTGTCCATAATATGCTCCTCTAGGCTTGCGATCCCGAATGGGTCCGCAAAGTCTTTTGAGTAATGTATGTGCCTGATGGGCTTCTCTTTAAAGACGTTCCCTTACGGTGCTTTAATCACATTCCACATGGCCAATTTGAATGCCTTAACCCTAAAAAAAATTTGAGTGATCCACGGGTTCAAAGATATTTCCCCCAGTGCTTGACTACCGAAGAAAAACAGAAGTTCCAGAAATCTTACTGAGTTTATCACATCGTTTAGTTACAGGAATTTAATCGAAGAGACTTGGTTATACTTCTGGCACGATTAAGAGATCCCAGTTTCCAAGATAGCTGTAACATTGTCCCTTCATAGTGAATATATCCAACATTTGCGCTATTCGTATGAGGTGGATATTAGTTAGAATTGTTTAATCTGTTTTGGATATAATTTAATTAATCTAATTAATTAATTAAATTAATTGATATAATTGGATTCTTTAATTTGACCTTTACCAGCTCTGGAAAACATGGGCGGGTTTGAAATTGAAGTCAGCAACACCAGTTCTTTCAGGAAATTCGACCTGTGCTACACAGATAATCAGACGGACATATTGAAGGTTTACAACATCAACTGTAAGAGGTCGCTGTATGGCCGGTATGTCAGAATCATTGTACGGAGATATACAGCCCTCAGCATCCGGGAACTGAGGATAAATCGTAAGTACAATTTCCTGCAGCGTTACCCTGATACACAGCACACGATATCAGCACAACTCTGATACATACATCATTTAATCACAGACATTATTTTTGTAATTAAGGAATCAATCCATAATTATTTTAGCGATGGCAAAAATGAAACGATTTTCTTGTACATGAACCTGTTAGTATATATACACTCTTAAAACATAAGGGTTGAAATATCACTTTGAGAGTGTTCACATTGACCAAGTTACTGCAGCAGTTACTACACTAAAATGGTTATATCAACAGTTTACGGGGTAAGTTTCAAGCCTTTGTTATTGAACGTGTACATGCATTGTATACAATGATCCGTCGAATTTCATAAATATATTTCTAATGTTTGATATGGCATCTGGTACATATATTGCATAGATGCGTAGGACTTATTATGATCTATTGCTCGAATAATTACGTATCGGTTTATGAATTACAGAGTGATGCCCTTGAAACTACATCATATGAAAATATTCTACAAAAAACATTCCAGAACAAAGATCTAAGTGAATACTGATATCTTACAGCTGAACCAGCATCGACTCTGTACCTTCTACATAGAAGAGCTGTTAGTATTCGACCATTTTCCCAAAATATGGACCTAGTAGGTAAATCAACATATGCATTTTGGAGTACATGACAGTAAGGGGTTGGATCTCCACTGGGCTTGTTCTATCCCACTGTGATATGATGCATTTCAGTGTCAACATTGTGAAATACTGCATTTTCTTTATTCCAGGATGTGAAGACTTTTGGTTTGGAGGCCAATGTGATCTTCCTTGCAACTGCAATAACCCAAATGAACTTTGTGACAAAGTTTCAGGACACTGCCTTACTGGATGTTCTCCAGGTTTCACGGGAGAAGACTGTCACCAAGGTATAAACAATCCCATACGTAACCAGTTATTTTACCAAGATATAAACAATCCCACACGTATGAAGTTTTATTACCAAGGTATAAACAATCCCACACATATGAAGTTTTATTATCAAGGTATAGACAATCCCACACATACGAAGTTTAGTACCAAGGTATAGACAATCCCACACGTCTGAAATTATAGTACCAAGGTGTAAACAATCCCACACGTAGGAAGTATTAGTACCGAGCTATTAACAATCCCACACATACGAAGTATTAGTACCGAGCTATTAACAATCCCACGCGTACGAAGTATTAGTACCGAGCTATTAACAATCTCACACGTACGAAGTATTAGTACCGAGCTATTAACAATCCCACACATACGAAGTATTAGTACCGAGCTATTAACAATCCCACACGTACGAAGTATTAGTACCCAGCTATTAACAATCCCACACGTACGAAGTTTTAGTACCAAGGTATAAACAATCACACGCTGATGAAATTTTAATGTCGAGGTATATGTATAAACAATCCCACACATACGAAGTTTTACTATCAAAGTATAAACAATATCCCACGTATGAAGTTTTAGTATCGAGGTATAAACAATCACACAAGTACGACATTTTAAATTAGTACCAAGGTAAAGACAATCCCACAAGTAGACAGTTCTTGTGCCAAAGTTTAAACAATCCCACACGAAGGCATTGTGAATACCACGGAATATCAGTCCTCTTTTGTGATCGTTCTAATTGACCATTTTAGGGGCATTGTTTCCACTCAATGATTTGTGAAAAACAGTACGCTTGCCATCTAAGCTTTCGACAATTACAAATCTTGTGTATTCCACTGTGAAAATTAGAATAGAAAGGAACAATAGCCCCAGGGTTCACACAAGCTGACCTTTTCCAAGGCATTTGACTGTGTCAATCACGACCGTCTCTTGAATAAGCCGAAAGCGTGAGGTATTGGTGGCATTAACGAGTCGTGACCAATGACAATATCTCGGGGTGGAGTGCCGTATCATCGGGTGTGCTTCACGGCATCATCTGGGACCCCAATTTATTGTTATTATTCATAAAAGACCCCCAATCAGTTTTTCTCAATCAGATTGTTTAATCTTTGCCGATGATGTCACGATTTTTACAACAGTGAAATCGATCAATGATTGTATAATAATGCTACCTGACTTGAACTGTTTGTGTGAGTGGTGTGGAAGGGGGAAGCTGAAAGTAGAGGTTGCAAAATGCTTAGTTATTAATTTCGCTCTAAAAGATGATCCTGATATATTTTGAGTACTACTTGGGCGATACATATCAGCGAGATATATGATATAGGTGATACACTTGCTAACTCCCCGCCGAAGCGAGACGACTGGGTTCAGAATGAATAAATCCTGGAGTTCATATCAGCAGACAATGTGATTCCAAGTAGATTAGAAAGAGTACAGATGTGATTTTTAAGTTACTGTGTTTTAAGTCCTCGAAAGGTTTTAATCTTCCATCACTTTTAACTATTCGAAAGTATTTTCATCTTGTTTTTTTTTACACCGGAGTGTAAATAGCAAATTTAATTCCATGTATCTTACTGGTAAGCTATATTATCGTTTATCACGTCGAGATGAGTTATGTTATACCGAAGCCTGACTTTAAAATGAGTTAAATCAACCTTTAATGAGTTTTACTATACCAATGTGTAAACGATCTCACACGTAGGAAGTTTGTTACTAAGGTAGTTGTAGTATCTGTATAACGATTCCCAGTTTTAGAGCATATTTGCCATCACACAATCTGTCGGTCTGATATCAATGTATTTGAAGTTGTAATATATCCGCCCTACTCTACTGATACATATGTGACTCAGATCACTTGATAAAGGCCCCGGCATATTCCAGTCAGTAACTGCGCTTAATATCTCGCTGGTAAGTTAAATACATCTATATTTTAAATATTTCAGACTGTCCAGATGGAACATTTGGTTCAAGCTGTTCGTCCACCTGCAGTTGTAGGAACAAGACAGAGATCTGTAATAAGGTCGATGGAGGATGTACCTCGGGCTGTGATGATGGTTTACAGGAACCGTCCTGTCAGGAAGGTAATTGTAGGACGGTCTTAGCCATGTGATAATGCTTTTTTCCGATACAAATGCGAAAATTTGGACAGTCATACTACTTCGGAAACTGAACACTGAGCTCTAAAACCGGCATCATACTTCCTGTCCAACATTTAGAGCCATATTGCTTCTTTGTTTGGCAAGAAGTTCGGTATTACGATAAGAAAAGCCTATCAGAGATACATGTACACGGGATCGATTCACCCACTAAATGGGTACATGTATATCTTTGGCTATTTTACTAAGATTTCCCCAAACAAATGAAAATAAATCCTGTTGTATGAACTCGGGTAACCTCAAGCACGTGGGCGCCTTAGTTCTCATCATTCTGGGTCCTCGCGTCGCAGAATTAATTTATTTTATTTTTGTAGTCCATTGCGTTGCATTTTATCAAAATTTGTCAAATAATGGGGTGGGGAGTAGGGTTTTACTCTAAATGAGCGATACATAAACGTTGTGAAACGATACCAGCAATACGTTGTTTTTTTCTCTCTGGACATAAGGGGCTGCTATAAGGTCAACAGAAAGTATCGGTAAAGTCTGTAACAAAGATAACTAAAAGAGAAAATGTAACTGAGAGCGAAAGTAAAGTTACAGTGAAAATTGCTGATCGCGAAATTCAACAGGACACAAGCTATGGAATTAATGATGTTCGAGTGATATTCGTACATTCTGGTCAACATATAGAGGTGTAACTCTTCCTGCATAGACAAATATGCTCAGCATTATGGTCCAAAACCCTCATTCGGATGTATTGACTGGCAGGATCAGCAACTATAAGTCTGTATGGGACATCAGATGGCAACTGGCATTATATCAGAAAATGTTCATCTTCCGAGGTACTATACGTCACTGTGCAAGGTTTCACACTTGTATGAAAAAGCGCACAACCTTACCTATTTTCTGTACTTATCATCTGTATCATTCGAGAACCTGACATAATAAAATGATGTAGATTCTCCGGACAGAGATTCTCACATTGTCAGAGTTATGTAATCTAATGCCATGAAAATGTCATTATAGTGAACTGCACATGGGATTTCTCGACTCTCTATACTACAATCCCTCATCAGGACCTTATTGACCGTATAAGTTCATTAATAGTATCTGTGTTCAAGAAAACTGATCGTAGATATATTAATGTCGGAAGCCATAAAGCATTCTTTAGCTCGACTACATACAAGAGATATCATTCATGGGATGTTTCTTTGTTTATAGAGTTGCTTGAATTTCTCATTAAAAATATCTATGTGAAATTTGGCAACACAATATATCAGCAGCATATAGGTATTCCAATGGGTACTAATTGTGCACCCCTGTTGGCTGACCTGTATCTGTTCTCTTATGAATATGACTATATGCTGGCGCTTTCAAAAACCGATCCACTCAAAGCCCGTTCCTTCTCATTCACCAAACGCTATATAGACGATCTTCTCGCTGTGGATAATCGCTATATAAATGACGCAGTGAAGGATATATATCCACCTTCACTGGTTGAAGGAAACTACAGATAGCCCTACAGGCACATCTTATTTAGATCTCTATCTCTATAAAAATGAAGCGGGCATTCTCTCTCGTCGACTTGATGACAAAAGAGATGATTACAATTTCGACATCGTAAACTATCCCTTTCTGGATAGTAATATTCCAGTGGGACCTGCATATGGCGTATACATATCTCGCTAGTAGCATTTGCTAGATCCTGTGTTAAATGTGAATGATTTTAATCAACGTCACAAAACATTGTTGCAGAAACTTATAAAACAGGGCTATTCCACCAAGCGCCTCCACTCAAAGTTTCTCAAATTTGGCGATACATATCGCATGCTGATAGCAAAATACGAACGTAGCGTGCAAGATCTATGGCGCTACGTTTCGTAACATGTGTCTAATTCCGCTTAACCCGGGGCTAGGGGCCGTATGAGCCCATGTACTTCAAGATCCTCATGGTACTCATCATGAACAGTCACAATCAAAGCGTGACTGAGGTACATCATTTTTAGATGACGACTCTATAACGAATATTATGGATTAAGAATACTGATCAGCGATACGGATTTGATATTTTGGAACATCATGATGTCTTGCCGGCATCATTGAAAACTGTTGACCGCTTCTCTCTTGCAGGAAACAAGCCTATGTTTATGTATACTTTTGTCTTTGAATTTGGTGCTAATACTGTTATATGGAAATGGAATAGGTCTTTGGATTATGGACGCGGATATTCTCTAATGGACGACGGCTGGATTATGAATGACGGACTAGACGCTTGTAATTCGTACTGTTTTCACACATATCGTATATCAGGACTGGCTATAGTGCTCTTTACTACTTCGTGAACCATTTGACGAACTAAGGAATAAATAGTCGTTTAACAGCGATACAATCTGAAGGAATAAATGATTAATACGGGTCCTTTCTAATCTAGGATCGATATCATCTGTATTTGGCATGAAATGACGATTACATTTATTACATCATTTATTCAAATCTCTGATGGATGTGGATTTGTAGAATGTCCAAACAGATCATTTGGACAAGGCTGTAAACAACAATGCAAGTGTTTAAAGGTGGACGAGGTATGTGATAAAGTAAACGGAAAATGCCGATCAGGCTGTCCGGACAACACAGATGGAGCTAATTGCCAAGGTACGTGCATGTATGTAACACAGTAACTCTCAGTGAAGTGAGCCATAGACTATATGCGATCTGTGATTTCAAAATATTATCGTTTTGATATATATACACAACATATTATTCTACATATATTCACCAGTGTTCAATAATTTTATTCTTATTGAACAGTTGGACTTGCTATTGGACAGGTGTTGGCCGCACTCTACACGGTCTCTGATAATGTAGGACATTAGTACCTCATGTCGCACTGCTTGGAATCCATATTGGCATCCATGTTGAAATCACAGTATCACGCCGAAACACCGAACAGCGCATGTCAGCTCGGCTGAGATCAACTCAATAAGAAAATCCAGGAGAAACAGCTCAGTCAGAAGAGATATTTCGCGGGTAGAATCAAGGGAATATCCATTTCATTTGGATATATATGAATAAGGAAAAAATTCAACGAGGACTATGTGAGAGGAAACACATCCTATAGCATGTGATGTGGCTCACGCGCGGCGGATCACGGTTTACAGATGAGAGCTGTTAAATACTAAATACACCATTACTTCGACGGAATGGGCCGAGCAGTCGCAAATGGTGTTGACCGGTGCTACTTTTTATTTACAATTGTAGACAACATGTGTTAATTAAAACGACAAGGCAGCTGCATGATCAGAGTGCTTGTTGAAATATTTACATGTGAGTCTAATAAATAATTTATTAGATTGTACGGTTTTGTATGGACTTGTCTGGTCCTGTGCTCAATGAATGGACTATCAGGACTCGTCATTACTAAACCGTACAATCCAACGAATATGATTGAATATGACTATACTACGATAGATTTGAAATATAAGCATAAACATGCTTAGGCAAGGCCTTTTGGTAGGTGGCAATTTATGTCATATACATGTAGACACCAGGTCCTTTGTCATGTTTGTTTGACCGCTGCTACATGCAATTTGGATTGGTACGGGCCAAACAAATGACACTTAAACGCGCAGCTGAGATACCAGGGCTACGTCTTAAAATCATCCGTATTCTGCTCTGTCTGTCGAATGCCGAGGGAGACTCTCCTATGAAGTCATATGGTTGTTGTTTAGTTGCCAAGCGTCGTCAATTTCTTCAACTCTTACATATCTTACTCCAGTTGAATACATCGACGGCACGACTCATCGACACCTTCCTATAAATCCACCTCCGGTCATATCGTACAATTACTCAATAAAATTATGGTGCTCACCATTAAAATGAAGTGAAAATAATAGGTCACTTATTGTCCCCAAGACAAACAATATGTGTCGGTAATAAGCGACTTCTTTGTTGTAAGAGTATCCCTGTTCCTCATGGCATCCCATATATGCGTATCTCCAGTCGAACACTTTGTATGAACTAATGTACTCAGATTTGACATGAGATATGCCACAGTGACTGAACTGAAGATAGGAAATTTTTTGTCTTACCTATCTTGTTTCAGATTGTGTACTTGGACATTTCCAGCCGGATTGTCAGAAGTGCAGCTGTTTTGATCCGTCAGAAATGTGTAATCGAACGACAGGGTTCTGTTTATCTGGGTGCCCTGATGGAAAGACAGGACCGGGATGTCTAAAAGGTTATTTCACATCAATATGCCTAACAGTTTGTACTATTTGTAGAGAAAAAGAGGAAACTGATTTTCATCAATTGTTTTTAATTCAACTGCAGAAAACTCAGCCACGAAGTGTCCACGCTCCTTTAACGCAGAAACTATGAAACGAAAAAGGACTCTTAGACATTTTCCAAGCATTGTGGATGTACTATTCTTGAATATATGTCTTTTTCTAAGATTACAAATTATTCGATTTCACATTGTCTCTTTTGTCGTTTATCGCAAAGATTGTCCAACTCGGGGGTACGGTCCAAACTGTCGACACACCTGTCACTGTTCATCGAGATGGGAATGCAAACCTGACCGTAACTACACATGTTCTTCTTGTCAATCTGGCTTCATTGGAACCAAATGCAATTTAAGTGAGTATTCTACATTGTTTCTTGAGGATTCGTTCGAGGTAAGTTCGAAAGAGAACAGACTCCCGGTACGTCAATAGGTGAACTTGATCTCGAACTCGTATAGCCAAATTCACCAAGGACAGCACAGAAGAGCTCTTTATTCAAATTCGTAGGTTGTGCTCATATATATCCGTCAATAAAGCGTGTCTGTTTAGTCTGTCACAGTGCTAACATGTCAAATAATATTGTACTTGAGGTTTTCTTTATATCGAACATATGGGGAGGCTAGAAACAGATAGAATAGAAGTATGAAGAAGTATGTAGGCTTGACTCTGTCCGCGTATTCATCTAGTATTAGAGCTGTGGTAAAACATATGTGCTAAAAATGTGAAACACATTAGAGAACGTATACTCCGTCACCCCCACGCTCTCCCCTAATCGCATGACATTTAAAATTGTTTCATTGGAATTTGTAACTTATGTCCATGGCAATATGTGATCCTAAAGAAGGAAAAGCAGGAAGAAAAACGAGCGTTAAATCCCACATTCTACAATCAGCCGGTCAAAAGGCAGTGTTAGCCTCAATTTGAAGCAGGTACGGCATAGAAATATATATATAAACACAAGCAAGTTTCTCGCAAGACAGGTGGCTTTCAATGATGATGTTTTTACCAATCAAATCTGTATCATTGATGAAAATTATTTCAAAGAAAATGGATTTCCAAGTACAGGAATCAGATCTGACATTAAGTATTCAGTTGTCGTCCAATAAATACTTTCCGAGTCAATAATCAAGTCGCTTCCTGGAGTTAAATGTATTTCAGTCACACTTTGATTGCAACGAAACATTGCCTCAGAATGCATTCAGAATCATATATATGCCATGAGATTTCTAAATTTATCACCAAATTTCAGAAACTTAAAATACCAGACACCCTTCTCTTAATATTCGGCTAAATGACATGGCGATGTCGAAATGGTCTGTTTGTGAAGCAGATTGAAATCATCACATAGTTTTAAGTTAGATATGTATACGACATTGCCAAGTCCTTCAAATATGGAGCACACATGTGTACAGAGTGATAAAAACAAAAACGTATACTCTGTAGATATTTCGATTCCGGCAAAAGATGAATTAACAGAGTTCATTTTAACACACAGAAAACATTGCTGTCAATCAGAAAACTGAGCAAAGGTCTACTGGGGCAGGAAGATCATATTTAGCAGTAGACGGGGATACACGTGGATATAATGCTCAGCTGTGTACTAAAACCGACCAACAAAGATCAGGCTCCCCATGGTGGAAAGTGACTCTGGATATGGCTCATTGGGTTGACCAGGTCTGGGTATGGACCAGGGAATATTGCTGTAAGTTTCCAATTTACCCTTTGAATTTAACTTGAATGTATTCACAATTTTCTGAAAGTGTTGTTTCGTTGATGGCATATATTTATTTATGCACCTGATAGAATACGTTTATAGATTTGTTGCAATATACATTTATTTTTGAAATTTACAAACGAGCTCTGATAACGTGAAAAAAGTATCTCAGATAATGTAATATTTTTCACCTAATCTAACCGCTGGAAAGTAGGATTTCACGTTTTACAGTTTGATATTGCGGTTTTTTTAGTTATTTGGGAATAATGGAGAAGTTATAGATTGTAATGTAAAATATTTTATTTATCATGATGAATGAAAATTTAAATGTCTACTCTCATCTTGCCATACCGGCAAAACCAGGTAAGGATCAGCTGGCTGGATTCAATATTTTCATCGGAAACCAGAGTGAGGAGGAAGATTTGCAACTATGTTACCATCACCCTAACACAATCCCCAAAACAAGAACGACTGTACAGTGTAACAGTGCTCTCATGGGAGATGTGCTACTGCTAAATACATCCAGGAACGATGACCTTATACTGTGTGAAGTCGAGATTTATGGTAAGTTCAGAGTTGAAATGATGCCGCAATCACTTTCGTGAGCTAACCATGGACGTGAGCGGTCCAAATTTTACCGTATACAATGTGGTGGTCTATATACCAAAGCTGCCAACTATTTCTGCAGTAATATGCAAAGAAAAAAGTTGCGCACTTGTCCCTGCTTTGAAACGCTCTACCACAAATCAATGTCAGTAAGAGATTGTATCACTGCAGTAAATAATTTTCCATATATACGTTGCCTGCTGCCGCCTAAGTACTCACTATTCAGAAGATGCTTTCTCGATGTGTCGACAATGACGCTCGTGGCAGAAGACATCTTCTGTCCCTGGAAGCATCAGGATCGGATCCACAAGATGTTCTTGTTGAATGAAGTTCTCTTGGATGCAGTGGAATATATTTTGAACTTTTATAAGAAATGTTTTAACTGGCAAAATATAACCTTTCTTAACGTCTTACTGTCTATCCTCAGAATGTTTGGACTTCTTCTTTGGTAAGAACTGCACGTTCACATGCAACTGCCGGGATCCGTATGATGTCTGTGATAGGTTTACAGGCTTTTGCGAGACAGGATGTACTATTGGGTACACCGGAATTGGATGCCTGTCAGGTGACGTTACTTTGGGAATCAGTGAGATACCTTGATAAATAAAATACATGCACTGAATGGAATGAGGCAATGTACACTGAATCATGGGAATGGAATATAAAGGGCTTAAAACTGAACTTCACCACAAAAACTTACTTTCCCAGCTAGAGTTAATATTCTTGGGTAATTAAGAGTTTATATATATGTATTTGTGAATATAAGGTTGAATACTTGAGCTGATAGACTATTAGACACGTTCTTGGATAAAAAGTCATCCTATTCCCGGAATTCAATCCTATATCAATCCAGGTTTTGAAAGGCTATTATTTGAGGAGGCATTCGCTTCTATCCGTATCCCAAACAGTCAACGTGTCTGATAATGTATATTCGATCCGACTTTTCGCTCGAATATGTATTTTTATTTTCACAGAGTGCCCCGATGGAAGATTCGGTTATTCCTGTTTGCACTCCTGCCATTGCTTGAATTCTACAAAGTGTAACAAAATTACCGGACGATGCCAGAACGGATTTTGCGCACCCGGTTTTATAGGAGAAAACTGCCAAGCTGGTATGAATTACGAAGACGTGTGATCCGTTTTAATGGATTCATGCAATTTTAATCGATACACGAACATGTATATTAATGAAGGATTGGGTATATCTTTGAATGTGTCTATGAAGTTATACAATGTTTGTTATACAGGATCTGCAGTTTTCCAACAAGGACAGCATAAGGTACACGCGCCAGACCTGACAGTCAGTATTCAGCTGTCGCCAGCAAAATAAATCCTGCGTCAATAACAGAAAACAGACCTGTTACGCTTGTCGGATAGAACGCTTTTCATACAGGCATAAAATTAATACAGGCGTTGAAATGTGAAACACATGGCGTTCAAAGGGACCTGGTTAAGAGAATTAGACACAGGTTACAGTCGTATTCTGTCATCTGTGTTTGAAATGTATCATAGGCTTTCAGAAAACTTAGAATGCATGCACTTGGTGGAATAGTCTTGTTTGACAAGTGTTTTACAAGCAAATGCTACAATGGAAGATCTGTATACATTAAAACCAGGTTACATTACAGCCAGGTTAGCTATTTAGAAAGTGTACAATAAGGCATGAAAGTACGTCTGTTTATTTCAATAATAGTATAGGTCCACTTGCGTGGACTACCAGTAGCTTCATTCAAGTCAAGCAGGAACGGGACTATATATCCTTCGCAGCGCCGCTTATATATAGGGATCATTCAACGAAAATAGTCTATATGGTGAATGAGAAGGGACAAGTTTTTTAGAGCACATCTCGCGAAAATTTCAGGCAAATCAATATACTCATAGATATGAGAATAGGCCTACATGAATGCTAAATTTTCACGATAAATGTAATACCCCTATTGTCTCCGAATGTGACAACTTGAACGCCTATCGGTTAAAATTTTAATATGTTGATATATATACATACAAAGTATTGTAATTTTCTCACTATTCCGTATCAGGCATCTATATATAGTCATTGCTAATATTTATTCCTAGAATGTGATAAGGGTAAATTTGGTCTGAATTGTAACAAGACGTGTAATTGTGCTAATGATGAGGAAGTTTGTGCCAAAGACACAGGTTCATGTCTGTCTGGATGTCCAGCTGGTTTTACGGGATTATCCTGCCTTGAAGGTAAATGAACAACTTCTATTTTCAATTCTATGTTCATTCGATTCACTATATTGTTAAAAACTATTATCTGTTATTTTTAATAATTTGAACAATATTTCTAAAACACAATTTCACAAATAGTATTAATATAGACTCCTCAATTTTTCGAATACCAAAATATTTAATAGATTATAAACGCTGGCTCGAATTTCTCACTGGACGTCCAATTTTCTTTCACTAGAATCTGTGCTATACTAAGATAGAGTAATCCCAAAATAACGAAAATACTGTTTATAAATTAGCTTTACAATACTTTAAAACTTCTTCTCATTCAAATTGTGAACATATAGTTTACAAAACATTATACATATGTTCTTCTTCTGTACTAAATTATGTGTTATGACTCGAATCACTAACTCTGTGCTAGGATACAAGAAAACTAAACTAACAGCCATCTGGTTGAATCTTTCGCCGAAACATACATGTTCTATCAGGCTTGTTGACTTGTTCTCTATTTTTTCTCAATGATATCCCATTTGATAGATTTTCGTTGTAATATTTCAAAGCTAATTCTGTTAACTTGCAACACTTCTTCCCGACCACAGAATGTCCCAGTGGATATTTTGGTGCATCTTGTACTAGGTCTTGTAAGTGTAGTGACAATGCACCTTGCAATAAAATCTCTGGCGCATGCCCCGGCAGCTGCGCAAAAGGATGGTATGGAACTGCTTGTCAAGAACAACGACTAACATCAGGTAACTCACCACGCTTATAACCACGGTTGTACTGCAGTTCTCGAAATGCTAACACTAAATTCACGTAAGTATAGCATTGTTGGCAATAATATATTTCGACAACAAACTTTCAAATTAAATATTATAAGGTTGGTCATTCATTAACTATCTTGAAACAGCCTTTACTAGCTGAAGATGACTGCAATTACTAGCTGTAAGATTTAACTTGTGGAGCATATATTTAAATCTGCATGAACAGTGGACTCTTATACAGGTATATCATTCAATTTAACTGAAAATTGAAAGTAATCGTAATGCCGCTCGTGAACCAGCAGCAATTTGTTTACCAATTAGTTTTAACAAACTGACCATATTAAAAGATATGAGATATACACATGGAAATAGCTTCTCAAATAATTATTATGTGCAAGTCAAATTCTTAATACAAGCGCCATTACCAATATATGTTTTACTTTCCGTCCTTGACGTTTGTAGGTGCTCCGGTAGACGTGGCTGCGATTGGTGGCGCCATTGCAGCAATTTTGGCCCTCTTGTTAATGGGTGTGATTATCGTAGCTTTCGTGATGTACAGGAGAAGGTAATGTTGGAATTTTGCTCATCTTCAAGGGTGTTGAAGTGCTACGTCTAACAAGAGCCTATCTGGAAATAAAATGTTTTAATGACGTAGCTTTTTACTTGAAACATTTTTCAAGTCAAATGGTTAAAGTGTTAAAGGGGAATGTTATCACAATTTTTGAAAGGCTAAAACCAATAAAAAGCAGTTCCCTGTGGCCTGCTTTATTTTTTAGAATTATTTTCAAAATTTTAGCGATGATGCAATATCCTGAAATACGGCTCCAAAGTGCCTGATTTTTACCCCCAGTAAATCCGCCAGGCGATTAACCTGTGACGTCACACAGTGAAGCGGCCAGAGTCAAACATGGCGGATAACACAGACAGTGGTACAAGCTCTGACACAGATTCCGATTTCAGCGTTAACCACGTTGAAGACCGTGACGTTGGAGATTATACAGGTCTTGGAACTGAATAGAATGTAGAGGCAGTAAGCGATCATGAAACTAAAGGAGGAGAATCTATCGAGTCATATAGATTTCAGCCATATACAAGCGAATCTGGGGTCAAACTGGGTCGTCAGGATTGGCTGTTCGATCACTCCGTGGGACTGATGCAAAATTTCAAGAGTGGAAGATTAAATCTTCGGTAGAGGAGACGATGGAAGCGGTGTGGGCCCAAACATCCAGGGAGATTTACAGTGCTTGTCTGTGGGAACGATTTGTCGCTTGTCGAGTCCACGAGGTCGGTCGTCCCTGTATAACTCACGCACTCCGGCAGACTGAGGGGTTGTCTATTTTCTCTTTCTGATAAAGATTTATTTGTCTTGATCTTGGAAATAGCTTCTTTCAGTATAGGGGGATATCCACACATTCTTGCCATCTCTGTTGTTGCATAGCTGTCGTCAGTGAAGTGAGCGAAATAAATGCGAGACCATTTCGTCGGCTTTCCCCACGTGTTTTGCACAAATTTCGTCGAATTTCTCTCCGATTTTTCCCCGTTTGGCCACGGGTGCAACTTGAATCCATCTCCATTCGTGTTGCTACACCCTTCAGCAACACACCGACGAGGTATGATGCCTCCAAAGTACGAGAATACAGTCGAAAAATCGAAAAATATTGGAGCAGATTTTACTTGTTTACGTATGCTAATGCTAATGCTATGGCGGACTGGTTCACTCTGTGACGTCATGGGTCAAAGGTCACCGCTTTGACAGGCTCGTGGTAGGAACGCGTTTAATCGCCAAATTTATCGTTTTAAAGTTCGGAGATCGGGGGGAAAACTATATAGCCGATTTCTTACAGTATCAAGGTATATATTAACGTTTACATAGGTCCGGCGATAACATTCTCCTTTAATGGTTAAAATTAGCCAAAGAAAAGGTACGATTCGCCGTGTAGTTTTCCAGTCATAGAGATTAGAACATACAGAGTGCCAAATGTAAAGATAGAGGGGTATTTGACACAAAGCGTAGATATGTGTAGATTTGAGATAGATAGATGACTTTTATTTAATATGAAGCATTACACGCCCGATTCGGACCTTCCATGGAAGGAACTTTGACCGATATCCTCGAACTCAAAGTGTAGATTTGAGTTAGATAGATGACATTTTACCTACTAATGACAGTTTTGGAAACTTTCATTTAATGAACAGGCGTCTAGTCCGTCTAATCTGGAGATTACGAAGATACGTAGATTTCCTGGCATATATTTCGTGATTTATTCAAACGTAAGGTATTGATATCACCGAAGATGATCTACGCACAACTTATCATGTCGACTTCGGATAGTCTGTCACGAGATTACCATGGTTCCCGAAAATTGTGCAATCATGATCGATTTCGATCTTGTTCGTTAAAAATGGTGGTCAATTTATTTGTGTCATTGAACATTCTCGTCATCAGACAATTTTTTATGTATATTGTTTCTCACGTATTTGTTTTTCAGGCGAGGGAGTAAAGCGAGAAAAGCTGGCCCACTTCAATTATCATCAATTGATAATAACCAGGTTCCGAGCGGATCAGCTGATGCAGACAAGGCATCAGAACAAGGTACACAATACGACATGCTTGAATTAAAACTCTTTTGTGGAATGGGGTATAAATGGATACGATTGTGACATGGCGAATCACAACTGAAGTAAGACTCTGAAAGTATCCCGTAAATGCTATTCTCACATCATTAGAATTTGTCTAAACTATATCGCTCCACAAAACCTGAGTTCATAAACTATAGAGCGGAAGGGGACCTACTCGGCTGCTTTACTGTGTTTTATTTTGTTTCACTATTTTAGCTGAAAGTCCCCATTGTGTGTATCAGAACGAAGCGCACAGTGTCTATGCAAATGTTGGACTGATGGATACCGCGGACGCGGAAATCGGCTCCGATGCTACTTATGCTAACACCGCAAGTGTGGTTGGACCAACGACCGTAATACATATCCAAGACCTCTTGACTTGTGTTCGACAAAAGTTAAAAGACAAGGCATTCGAAGAGGAATTCCAGGTAGGTTTGTCAGCCTTTCAGCCAGTTCTGGCCATTCTAATTGTTTGGGGAAAAACGTACACGATGAAACTGTTGCTATGGTTTTGTTGTTTTGGCCGTGATGATAATTTAACGCTGTTTCTCGATGTTAGCCTTTTTGTGTTCCACTTCTGATTGGAGTCACTTCAGGTCATCCAAGACTTTCAAAGACGATTGGCTATTTGAAGCACCAAGCACACATATCTGGTCGGTTTATTGTTTGGTGCTGAGACGCATCCATGCTCATCTTTGATATTGGTCTCCTGGTTAAATATGAACACCTTTCGTGTATAACTCGGAACTTCACACAGTGTGAAACACTTTTTGTGGAATACATGTAGCTTGGAATCTTTGTTCGAACTCCTTGGTAAAATATTCATACAATGCATAGTGTACCATTGGAGATTTGTGATAAACGATTTTGGGGGTTTGGTCTGGTACATGTATGCCTTATATCCTAAGTTTGCTCTTCTGTTCTATTATAGAAACTGCCGACAGGTCTGTTAGGAGAATGTAACGATGCTCAGAAGCCCGAAAACATCGTAAAATGTCGATACAAAGGAATGCTCCCTTGTAAGTTTGTCTTTTTTAGTTGTTTCACTATCGATTAGTCTTTTTTAGTTGTTTCACTATCGATTAGTCTTTTTTAGTTGTTTCACTATCGATTAGTCTTTTTTAGTTGTTTCACTATCGATTAGTCTTTTTTAAATCACAGACACACGAATGTTGTGAAACAGTGTAAATGTAGTAGCTATACTCCCGTTTAACTGAGCTCGCACCTGATGATACAGACCTGAAAGGTTCTCCGGAGATTACTTTTGATCGACTCTGTGTGTTTGTATTACAATATATGCTAACGGCTGATTTCAGATGACCACAGCAGAGTTGTGCTTGGTACTATAAATAATGACCCTTCAACCGACTTCATCAATGCATCGTATATTCATGTAAGTTTGATTTGATACTTCTATAATTGGTATTAATTATTTCATTAATATGTGGAATATACCATTCCTTCGCCTCTGGTGGTATGTGTTTTTGTTTGAAATTTTCTGTGAATAAATCGAAGTACCAAATATTCAAGACAAAATATAGATTCGAACCCAAGAAACAAACCCCATTCAATGAATTTGAACTTCCAACAATGTTTTTTGCAGGGCTACAACAGGAGAAGAGCTTATATAGCATCTCAAGGTACGTGAATTTTTCATCTGCTAAAGATTATATAAAAATATAATGGCCTATAAAAAGGTAGGTTACAACAAAACCTGCTAACCTCAACCTGGGGCTGATTTTCCCACAGCCTCACTATGTGGTTTCGCTGCAAGTACAACACAGATGTCTGAATCTTATCTTTTTTATTCCGGCATACTATGTGATCACTAAAAACAACACAACGAAGCTCGAATTTGATGATTTACCTCATTTTCTTGAAAATGATGTCTTTGTGTTCGGTTTCGGTGATAATTCATGAACACATAACAAAGCGGGGGTGTCCTACATGTATGAACAAATATGACAAATGTAGGCGTCATATGTCAATTTCCTCTTATTTCTTCTTTTGTACTTATCATTATTGCACCTGCCAAAACTCTTGGATGAATACCAATGATTTGGTTCTTTACAACAACAGAGTGGTAATTTTTTGTAACACTAGATTGGTCTTAAATTGACAATCAATGATGTGATTGATCGTGTATTTCTTATCCTAAATGCCTTCAATTATACGGAAATATACAAAATTATATGAAAACCAATAAGTTTCTTGTGACTTCGTCTTGTCGTCCTTTAGATTTAGCCATTATGCTTTGCGCAGAAAATTATGCAAATGGACTTCAAGTGAGCCTTAGACATTAAGCTTTGATGCGAATGAGTTTAATTTTGACAAATGGGTTTCTAAAATTATGCAAACGGCAAGCTTTAAACGACCCCATATTGAATTTATCCGTTAGAAAATATTAATGTAATGTGAAATAAAATAGTTTCTGCCCACTTTTCATCTCGAAAAAGCCGAAATTTTGAAGAAATATGACAAAAACATCACTTTTCTGATACCACATGTGGCCGCCATCTTGAATTTGCCCATGGTCCTCTGCTCGTGGGGTTATGCAAATAGGCTCAAAATGACCCCAATGTGCTAAACTATAAAGTCACGGAGATAGCGCAGATAGTTTAGTAGGAAGGCCATTTCGCCCCCCCCCCCCCCTCCCCCCAGGCCAGGTCCCCAAAAGCCCAGGCCAGATAGGGTTAACATTAAGCGATTAAATTACGATCAACTAAAACGTGATCCCGTGGCACCCAGAGTACGTTATAGCGAGAAACAAGTCTTCAACATGTTTTTTATTAGAATATGAATGCCGGCGTTCAAAAATAAGGTAAAATCTCTTTAATACTTCATTTTGCATAACAAGAAGCCGGATTAGAAGATAATACGAAAGTAATAGGTTATCTACTTTTCATTTTTCAAATGTTTGTCCTTTCAGGAACTACGACCATAAATGTGAACGCTTTCTGGCGAATGATATGGGACGTTAATGCGGGAAAAATAGTAATGCTGACAAACCTGTACGAGGGCGGAAAGGTAAGCAGAGCTCGTAAATATTGGTCGCCGCATCGTTGTTTCGAGCTTTGGACGCAACAAGTGTAATTATGAAGGAATGAACAAGAAGACAAGACAAGAAGGTTGTATCCGGGAGGATGCTCAGAGGCCAGCTCTGTCTAAACTTCAGCTTAAAATAGCGGATCGAATTATCTTCTTTGAAAATGAACAAGCAAGAGAGTTGGGACATCCATACATTTTTTTAGCGGGGGTGTGGAGGAGAGATTATTTGACTGAGAACACGGGTATGTGAGCTGAAAACACAATGTCATACTGTCCCACCAGAATAACTGGTATCAGGTATCAGGAGCAAACATAATGTCATACTGTCCCACCAGAATAACTGTTCCCCACCTTTACAATATTGAGGCAAAGCAATAGAAGAGTAGAGGGGGACAATCAGCCTATCATAGCGGAAACAAGTGACAAGGGGGTGAGTGGATCATAGCTTGTCAAATTAGAGTTCCTAAGGGTAAGACAGTTGGGATAGTCTACTATCGCAGGTATCAGTTTTCAGTAAATACTGATTTTATATATGTAGGTTTATTGTCTTGGTGGACCATTTACCGCACGACTTCGGGCATTACAGGTTAGTTTTTTTCTGGGTATACTTGCATTTACCATTTATACCCCAAGTTGAGGCGTTAACTCCATCAGCAGCTCTCGATTATCATCCAATATCATCAGATGAATTACTTATTTGGGTTGATCTGTAATCATAGCTCCCGAGCTAGCATATGTACTTCCGCTTAAGCCAGTACTGGGCTCGGGAGGGCGGTTCATAGTTTCCACATGAACAGCTGAAATAAAGGGGCGGCTGAGATACCAAGGCTAGTCTTACTATCCTCCGTCTTCTAGTTGGTATATGAGGGGCCGATGGAGGCTTTCCTGTGGGGTCATACGGTTGCTTTTTAGACGTCAAATCTCATCAATCTATATCATAGGGAGAATATATCCCTTCTCGTATAAAAGTTTTTCCTATTCGAGAGAAACGCCTCCTCCAGTGTATGATACCACTATGATGACCTAGTCTGTATTGCAAAACATGTCACACATAGACATCACAAAGGTAGCCTTGTATCCTAGTTATAAGTAGTGAATTCTGATCCCGAGTTCATAATCTGATTTAAAGTATCACCCGTCTCGCTCCAAGTTTTCATCGTCAACTTTTTCTAATATCCTTGTTGACTTGTAAGCTTTTTTCCAATTAAAGATTTATTTGCGAAGTAAAATCATAAAATGAATGTCAGTGGGATATTGCAAATCTACATTTTACTCAAATGTTGTATTGGAAGGCGATGAAATATCGATTTTACTTCAGCTTAGCGCAGAACATTTAGTGATGGTGGTTTTTGGCGACAGACAAAAGAAAGTTCACTGTCGAAAATTGATTGAATGCTTCTACTTCTTAACTTGAACGTCTGTTCCAACTGTACAACTGCCAGCTAATTTCGATAATAGATCAAACGAATTAATTATTTAAATGTATCCAGTCTAACACCAATTCAATCGACAGATGAAAGTGGAGCAATACTGGCCAGACGATGGTGTTGCCACATACGGAGATATTGAGGTGGAAACAATTCAAATACAAAGATGTTCTGATTTTTGCATCAGGAGTTTCACGGTGAAGAGGGTAGGAAATTCTTTACTTCTGAATTAGTTCCTCTATGAATAACGTCTCAACGAGAAATCTAAAATAAACCGTTCAGGGAAAATGTGTCATGTGGAAGGCTGTGGTTGTGACCATATATGTTCACTGGAGAATAACGCGGATAAAACTCTCTATTCTGACAATTTGCTCTATTTGTCAGCTAACCGTGTGTTGTTTTCCGCAATTCTCACCATAAACCAGTTTGAATTGTCCAAGTAATAGTTCCAGGCCTATGTAACTCTTCGGTTCATAGAAGGGTATGACGGGCATCTATCTCCTTATTGAAAGTTGATCAATTGTTATTCTGTAGCGAGATGATACTAGGACGGTGAAACAGTTTCAATACCAAGATTGGCCGGATCACGATGTGCCTCGAGACACTTCGGGGATCATCGGCTTTCATGAGAAGGTGAAACAGACGAGTGCCCATCAAGATGGTCCGCTCATAATACACTGCAGGTAAAGGAATTCACAAAGGATCATTAATTAAACGTTAGAACACTCGATCAACGTCCATACACAAAATGTAGCTGTATACTAGAAGCCCATATATTCTTGATATTAAGTTGGATGCTGTGAAATTATCCAGGAGCCTTAAACTGGGATGTTCGTCATGTAAGGATCTTCAAACCGGGTACACCTTGTGCAATACAGCTTGTCGGGTAGCTTTTCCAGGTTCAACAAGGTTCTCTACATGTAGTCACCTATTGTGTTTTCCCTACATGACGAATAGGCCCTTAAACTGGACCACAGGTTTTCAATTAATGAATATCGAACGTGATGGCCATATATTCAACTTCGTCCATTCAAAGTCTTATGGTATGCAATGTATACATATTCTCTTCGACAGTGCCGGTGTAGGACGAAGTGGGACGTACATAGCTTTCGATATCCTGATGGATAAACTAGAGAAAGAAAACGAAGTGGACATATTTCAGTGTGTCTACGATCTCAGACACCAGAGAACACAGATGGTCCAAACCCCGGTAAACTATTTGCGATTCTTTCTTATCATGAACACTTGTGCTGGATCAAAATGTCTTAGAACGCCCCATAACCACAAGACTTCCAGCAATCAACTCCACCTACGCATACAATAAAGGTTTGAGTAGAAAAGAGTTCATTGAAGCCTGTAGCACAACATGGTTCAACGGTGGACAAATTCGTGCCTTTCATGGGCCCCCAACTGTCTTTTGTTCTGTATTGTCCCTTGTCTGGATTGGATTGGTGCGACAGACACAGGCCAAATAGAACCCATACATGTTCCCGTGTAGCCATCTCACATTATCAACGGTGAACTTTTCCATGTCATACTCCATGGCTATTCTAGATAGGTTTCAACTAAGACAGAGGAACACATTGTCCCCTACAGCCTCGCGAGTCCCATTGTCCCGTCACTTCTTAAAGTGACAACAGATGAAGCGTGGACATAATGGCGGGGAACAATTCAGACGTCTGCACAGTTGTGCAGAAGCTGTCAGCTTACAGGGAATATTCAGCGATTTCACTGGCTGATTGTCTGAAAGTACAAAAAATATCTCAGCTATCGAGATCTCGTCTCGGGTCACTTTTCTTTGAGATTATTAAATGCGATGGTTGCCATATATAAGGGTAATCTGAGTCTCTCAGAGACGGTTTGACTTATTGTCGGTATGTGACGGTCTGTGGAAGAAAAAACAACAACTCAGGAGGCAGGACGAAATCACCAAAGGAATTAGGCAATTGCAGAAATTAAAGCAGTCACAATGGTTGGATATTGTCTGGATACGTCTTGCAAGAAGCTGGCTACCACTTCAATCATCCCAAGATTAAAGTGATCGTAAACCCTCAAGTAAAGTTTCCATCAAATGAAAGAGCATTGCGAACAGTGTGGGAAAATATTTATTTTAATTTTTTAGTAAACTGCAATTAAAGCATGGTATTCTATGGTGGTCTGTTGCAATCATATTTAGGTCCCGTGACGTCACACTGCCTTAATACATATATTTCAAACTTTGTGTGCACTTCCCAGTGCTTGATTCAAGCTTAAGGTATGCATACTTTGAGTTTCAACACAGACTCACTGTTCCAATGTGCATGTTTCACCAAATCTGGGAGATGGTGACTCACGAGTGTCAAGTCAATTTGAATCTTGCATTTAATTTGCCAGATTTTGGAACATGCACATTGGAACAGTGAGTCTGTGTTGAAACTCAAATTATACATACCTTAACCTTGAATCAAGCATTAGAAAGTGCATACAAAGTTTGAAATATATGTATTAAGGCAGTGTGATGTCACTGGACCTAAATATGATCGCAACAGACCGCCATAGAATACCATGCTTTAATTGCAGTTTACTCTGTGTAATAAAATCGTGAAAAATTAAAATAAATATTTTCCCACACTGTTCGCAATGCTCTTTCATTTGATGGAAACTTCACTTGAGGGTTTACGATCACTTTAATCTTGGGATGATTGAAGTGGTAGCCAGCTTCTTGCAAGACTGAAGAGGTCAACAATTTTTAAAGATGCCAGCAAGACATGATTATGCTCCTTTTGTCTAATCCGTATAACTGACCAGTATTTAAAGAATTATCTAAAGCGTTTTAAGGAGCATATTGTTTCTCAGTCACGATTTGACTTATTAATATTTTTCTTTGCGGCGAACAGTGGGATGAAAGCAAGTGTTCAGCGATCATAAACCCGTTCATTTTTCAGGATCAATATATATTTCTACACAAGCTGTTATGTGACGCAGTCATGTGCAAAGGGTCAACTTTATCTACGGATGATCTACTATGTATGGATGTCAACTCCGATGAAATCCTCAATCGGATTGCCAGTGAATACAAGGTACTGTACTAATTTGATATTTTCACAAATTCCACCCATCTTCCGACAATGTGCTACGATTAAGATTTGACTAATTCAATAAGTTGTGACACAGAATGTCAATACCACCTACTATTGTTTGTTAATCACCTTCGCACTGGAATATTACCTTGAGCTTTCTAGACGGATTCGCCCAAATCGCGTGTCACATACATGTATTGGCTTTGGTCCTCTGCAGATGATGCTCGTATACATGTACAGTTGAAATAGATCTCTTTGTCTTTGCAGAAATTGGACCAGTTAGCTTCGCCATGGGATGAAAGCAAGTGTTCAGCGGCACTGAGCCCAGAGAATATTCACAAGAACAGAGACATAGAAAGCGTTGCAGGTAAGACAACATATTGATAAGTATCCACATCTCAGACACAAGTCCTAATACATTTCAAATAGGGAAAACTACAAATTTGAATATTAATCCAATCGTTGGTTTATTGACAGTGTATGTTCATTGTTAAACAAATATGCAAACATTTATTTGAATATGACTAAATTTGTTGCCATGACAACCATCTCGGTTTAATAGAAATAACATGGGAAAAGATAGAAAAGTGTCAAACAATGCAAGTTTTTTGTCCATATATAGAGCGAAAAATATAATTTGTGTTTAAACGAAACAGGGTGATTACCTGTCATCCGAAAGTTCAAATAAAACGATATATTCGGTTTTAGCTATAAATGCAATTTTCTGCATATTTTTTTTGCATTTCCCTATCATTTCCATGTTAATCCCTGTCAAACGTAATCCATGTTGATGAACATCCAGAGCATAACCTGATATGATGAACCTCTAATAGTATTTCATTTTTCTACTATATATAACAGTGCTAATATATATAACTGTTTTCAATAAAATTTTGTGTTCCACCTTAAATAAATCATGATTGTGCGTCTAAAGTAGGCATATCATTGGCTAGATACCAATTTTCTTCACCAGCAAATTAAAACACCGAATTTGTTGTTGAAAACTCGAATTGATCAGTGAAGAGTTACAAATCTCGAAGATATCGCTATATTCACTGGAGATTCCATAAACCCTCATTCAACTGTCCACCAGAAATAATTGCTTTGTCTGAAGCTGTCAGTCCACGAATCCCTTCAAAGCGGGACGGAGATACGATAAATCATGAACCCTATACAGACATTGGTCCTATAACTTGTCAAGATAAGGTCCATGGTTGAACTTTAGGAACGACTTTTGACAAAAGGTTTTATTGTGCTATACACTGAAAAAAAGAATGAATCCTTAAGGTGTTATGGAATATTCCCCGAGTATAGCACCAGCGGAGTATTCCTTGAATTCATGGAATACTCAAGAATATGGAATATTCCTTATCGTGGTATGGAATATTTCCTTTCTGTGTTGTGAAATATTCCGCTGGTGCTATAGTGAAGGAATATTTCATAAATTTTTCATTGAGTGTACTACTACAGACTACATTTAATGGGTATATAATTCATCTCAGGCAATCCTGGTGTCCCCATCCCATATCAACAATGTCGAACAATGATCGAAACAGAGAGCTATTTAGTCAATCTACCATTTAACCAAGCTATTAAAATGTGTCAATTTCGAGTAGGGAACTTACGATTACAGATACATATTGGACGATTTAATAATGTAGATTTAAACAAGAGAGTTTGCAAAAATTGTAATTTAAATGTCACAGGTGACGAGTTTCATTACTTGCGTGTATGTCCATATTTCAGAACGGTGCGAGAGGAATTATTACCCAGAAAATACTGTAATAATCCAGATATGTTCAAAATGTCATGTTTAGTGAACACTAAAAAGAAATCAATACAAAGTAAAATTGTGAAATATATCAAAAGAACTGCAAAAGATATTATATAGACATAATTGTTGTGTAAAGGTAGACTACGGTCTCCGCCTGGGGAATTTAAATTCCCCGTCACTGTAAATACAAGGTTTCTGATTTATATTGTATTACTCTGTACCTTTGTATCTAAGGTGATGAGAATAAACAACTTACTTACTTATTACGATACAGACTATCGTACGTATCACCTTAAATATAAAAAAATCGACTTTGTCTTGAGGGTATATTATTAATTTTCCTCTGTATGTTTTAATTTGAAACTATGTGTTCTACTGTTTTGATGTTAACAGCCGACAATACCCGTGTATGGCTCGCCAGTAATATTCCAGGACGAACGAATTATATCAATGCAATTTACATTCCTGTAAGTGATCTTATTATCATCATCATTTCATTATATCTGTGATTGAATCAACAGGGCTTTATGAGGCGGTGTTCAATGTTTTGTCCTATAAGGTCAGAGAAGCGTAGCATCTCTAACAAGAAATATGTTAACATGGCATGGAAACTCGGAATTTAAGTAATAATCCGCTGGTATGGGACATGTAGGATTTTTGTTTTTATCATATGTTGGAATGACAATTATTTGGGGGTGTATTTTCGATCGGAAAATTCAGTGTATTGATGGCCATTATGCTTATGGTCTGATCAATATGGCGCCTAAATGACGAAATATATCCCACCGCCCCATGCAAATATGTTAGGAGCGCAGGCGTTAGGTTCCACCATTAACTAAAGGAGCCAATAGTTGTATCGAGGTCATAGCTATTGTACTACATTGTTCATCAGTACATTGAATTGAATTCCAAAATACTAGGTGGGCCTATCCCTTCCTCCGTAGAAAATAGAATTATAGGGACGAGGCAAAAATGACTCGGCAATTCGATCTACTCAAACGAGAGGTAATACATGTAGACATTCGTGTCTATTTGATAACGATTATAGCCCTACCGCTTCAAAGAAGCACTCGAAATTACCTCACTCGACAGAGCGGTGTATGCGAAAGCGCATTGCGAGATAGCCAGTGCAAGCTGTCTGTTAACCGAATTGGAGCATCCGGGCGTATACAGTATTGTAGCCTAAAAAGCCAATACAGAATACCCCGTATTGGAACCGATGTTGAACGTTGGCCTCGTCCAACAACAACAAAATAATAATAGTATGGGGCTACCACTCTTCTGGAAGATAAAAGCCAATTTCGTTCCATGTCCCATATAAAGTTAAATTCTTTCTAATTTGGATTGACCAGAGACAAGAGGCCGTATGAGCACCGTGTAATACAAGCTTTCAAGGTGCTCTAGTGAGCAGCCAGAAAATGTGAAAATGTGACCGTGATACAATATACACCAGCAAACGAGTCATTTATTTGGATTAAACCATACTAGCCACATATGACGATAACATGATGTCTTGTTATGTGAATTTTGTACTCTGTCATCAGTCATTGACGCTTGTACAATAAAGAATTATTTTATCTTATCTTGTCAGCATCATAGAAATCTGTTCACCGTTTATATCTTCCAAAAATAGCTTATAATCCATTATGTACAATATCAATGTCTGACTGTTTGAAGTTTGGAGTTTGTCTTTTTGGATAAATAGCAAGCTTCAGATCGGACATTCAATATTCAGCCGTTGCCCATAAAGAATTACCGCGTGAATCATCGAAAGACCTATGTCGTATGACAGCACCAATCCTAAATGTAAAAAAGGAAAAAATAAAATAATACAATATGTTTTTACAAGAGAGAAGCGGTGGACAGTTTCCAATGATGCCAACACGTAATGATGATGTTCTTTACATAAAATTCTAATCACTGACTCTTCTACTTGATCCAAATGAATTTCCCATTCCTTTTTTCAGAGTATGTACATGTATCTCAGTCACGCTGTGATTGTGTATCTCAGTCACGCTGTGATTGTGTATCTCAGTCACGCTGTGATTGTGTATCTCAGTCACGCTGTGATTGTGTATCTCAGTCACGCTTTGATTATCACTGTTCATTTGAACACCATAGATATGTGAATCACATGATATTCAAACGGCCCCTAACCTCGGGTTAAGCAGATTTAGACACAAGTTACGAAACGTAGCCGGTTGGCTGGTGAATGCCGGTTATACAGCTATTTATACGATTCCTAAATAAACGTTTTGTAGGTGGCCATTGATCACCCTGGTGTTATCGTTACCCAGATGCCACTGGAGGATACAGCTGTTGACCTATGGCGGATGATATATGAACGATCATGTGTCACGGTTATTATGCTCAACAACCTTGATGAGGTATTTTAAATAAAATTGCTGCCAGCTACTTATACGCTCTCTCTTTGGTTGTCCTACTCACAAAATTACACGTGACACATCTGTACGAACTAGACGATAACTTATTGAGCTATTCAAAGTAAATGCTATTGAAATTTCAACAATTGTCACTGGAAAATCCATTGCTATATTGTCGCTAAAAGACTGTAGTTCGCTTTAATCTACTTTTCTACTTCGGTAGTCGTGTTAGAATACTATTTTCTGTTATCGGTGGCCATATATATGTGTTCAGAAAAAGTCTTTAATTTTCTATGAGGGCACTGAAGATTGGCTGCATTATACCGCTAACGTTTCTATACCATCTCCGAAAAGACAAAAACTTAAGATCTGACACTCCACCATTCATATTGAGTCTACTTGCATATTTCTCCGAGCAGAGGATGCTGAGAAAATTTGAAATAGCGCGACACTGACGGTGTGAAAGAAAAGTTGGGTTTTTGCCGCTTTTCTTCAAATTGTCCTTCAAGAGTGACAAAAATTATTTTATTTCACATTGGATTATTATTTCGTAATATATAGTTATTCCGGTATAAAGAGAATAAATAAGAAAATCTGACCGAAAAAAGTGCATTTTTAGAATATGACGCCACTGTGACGTCATCATATTGATCATCTAGGATTTGTTTTACATTTTCTGGTAGAACCTGATCCCAAGATATTTTGTTAGAAGTTTCAGCCCCATAGCCCAACGTGTAAGAGAAATATTTATCTGAGGCCGAAATGGCCCCTTCCCACCCGAAATCTTAATTGTTTTGCCTTCTGCTCTAGCGACACTGAGATATGATCACCCGCCTCTGTATTTCGATTCTGATACAGACAACTCAAGGAAAATAATATGTCAAACATACTAATAGGGCAGAATACAACAAAACACGGCACTCTGGTATATTAAAAAGCAGATTTTTTGTCAAGTGTGTGTCGATTCTGTCATCCTTTTCCTCTAACTTACAGCACGAAAGCGAGAAATACTGGCCGAACAGCTCAGAAACCGCCGTGTTTGAACCATTTGAGGTGTCCGTAATGGAAGAGAGCGAAACCGGTCCAATTACTTTTCGGACACTCTCTGTTCTCTACAAACGAGTGGTATGTAAAATAATACTGTAATAATAACAATAATATAATATTATTTCCAGATGCTTAAATAATCATGACAGCAACAATCAGTCTAACTCAGATGAAC